>JAWQUT010000207.1:284147-296850 GCA_033807755.1 Ellobium chinense
CCCCACACACACACACAATGGATATTACCCTAGTGGTTACAGTTCACAGGGATGGCTCTACTCACTGAGCAACGAGGGCAAAGCCTACGTAATAATTTCCGAGTAAAGAAGAACGTAAAATACACGTGTATATAGTTCTACATATTTACATATTACCACAAGAATCAGTAATACCAGTTGTGAACAATTTCCTTAATGAAAGATTTTACTAAAACATTTCCACTCATCTGATGGTAGCTGTTACAATGACTTCTGTTAAACACTGCCTTTCTGGCAAAGAAATGGAAAGTTGATGAACTCGAATACGTTATTCAAGAGTTTTATTTTTTTATTTACGGATAAGTTGAAAATATGTGTTGTACTCTACATGAAGATGGAACACGGTCATATTATAAATGCTGCAAGACATGGGGAAAAAAAAAGAAAGTTGGGGCNNACCCCCCACCCCAACAGTACAAAGGTAATCAAAATACGAAATGAGAATTCCAGTGACTCCAAAAGGTAAGGCTGGTAACGGTCAAAATGAGACTTCGCTGGATTCTCGAAACACAAGTCCGCTCAAATGTTAATAGAGACTACGATGGCACAATATGAAGTGTTTTCAAGCTTCACTTTGTACTTACCAAGTATTATGGAAAGGATCAGCACTGTGAGCAAAATGCAAATCTTCATCTTCATCTTTAGATATAAGGATAGAATCCTTGTGAAGATCCTGGTTACAACGTAGGTTTGGTCTGCATCTGAGGACGGTATACAAAATCTTCATTTATAAATACGGAATATCTAAATTTAAATTAGAAAAAAATATCTCTTTCGTTTCATGTGTACAAACTGTTGTACTGCAGTTCTGATCGAAAGAAAGAGTAGCCAGAACAACAAATCTCGAAAACAAGGCAGCAAAAGGTGTCTACTCGTGTCTACTCGACACGCCTTGTATAGTACTTACTACCAGCCAGGCCATCCTTTTGACATGCTTTTATAAAAGTGTTGGAAAAAAACCCCAAATAAATCAGCGGAGAGCATACCAGCAAATAAATCTACATCTCGTTTCTAGTTGGAAAGTATGCAGATGGAAGTATTGTGAATTGTATCCATATTAAAAAAAACACACAAAACACCCAAAACTGAGAGAGCACAATTAATCTGCCATAAGTCTGTTTTAAAAACCTAGCGATGAGTAGCAGGAATGATCCTAAACTTTTCAACATGCAAATCGACCACTTTTTTGCTGTCAGACAACCTAGCATTATTTATTGAGGGTTTGTAGATCTTCTACCTTCAACGGAGTTTCTTATCAGTTAGACACTTATTTACTTGTGAACTTGCTATTGAAAACAATCATGAACTGTCATATTGCCATATCGTTTCTTACAGCTCAAACTTACACACACACTGGTACCCGTAATAGTTATCCCATATTATCTGAGTATAGATCATGGCGAGTGTTCCTCGAATTGAAGTAGTTCCCCGTCTATTCCGTTTTGCTTCTATTTTTCCAAGACTTGGCATTTGTGTAACAAAGTTCTTATCCACGTTTACCATAATAACCTGCACAACCAATACAATTTTGGCCTCATGTCATGGGGGCCCACGTGGACGTGCTAACTGGGATCGGTACAAAAAAGATTTAGAAAAGATCTAGGGCTACAAAACAATCAAACAAAAAAAACCCAAACTTTTACCTGGCTTTAGCTTACCAGCACAAAATGTATTGCAAATGAGAGCAGCTCTGCCCTATTTATATAGTCTAGTCTGCGAAAAATAATTTTTCCACCCGCGAGCCCGAAGCAAATGGTTGTTAGTCTCTCAGTAATGTCAAACCCATTGTGAAACCTACCCAGACATTAATTTGCGTGAGCCCAAACAAATGGCGCATACAATAATTTTTGTATTCGGTCATATGCATTTTCCCCCCTTCTTTACTAACTGTAGCTTTATGCAAATCCTTGCGTTAATTACCGCATTGCGATAAATAAATAGAACACTACTGTTTCGTGAGTTTGTCCTGGTTTCCGCAGTGTGTAAACTAACGTAAGGATTATGCATATAGTCATATAGCCAGTGAATCCACCCCTAGACACAAACGTTCAGCATCATATCATATGATAATTATCGTTTAAAACTAATAAAAGAAGAACGGACGTAGTGGAGGAGAGAGAGAAGGAGAAAACAGTTGTTATTCACGCATATTTACGGCCTCGGATATCAGATTACCGGCGAGAGTGTCAAGTTTTGGCACGTCGGGATAGGGGCACTAATCTGTCCGAGACCGAGACAACATTTCATGTATCATATTTACCCAGAAAACGTATGGAAGGCTGGTGTTTGGACGTTTGTGTTGCGTTGGCAGTCAGTGTTAGACTAATTTTTTTAATACCGCAAACAAATTTGTTCTGTTGTGTGGTTACGGTTGTTGCAGTTTGTTAAGAGCGATATGAAATACATACATTATGTAAATTGACCTAGAAGTTCATCAAAAGCGGAACGGTAGAGCATGGTTAAATTTGCAACTGAAATTTCACATGAAAGTCATGTGAACGAATAAATACAGTCGACCACAGAATTTCATTAGCAATGCGGCAATATGATGCCACAGAGGTACTCCGTTTTAATACACTACACTATAAAGCACACGCTTTCATTGCTATCAATTGTGCAAAGATTAATTTGAAGCACGCCATTGAATATCCCAGCCCTTTTATTGCGGGACTTAATATATTTTATTATAAGGCTTTGTAAAGTTGGTGACGACTGTGAATACTCTATCAGCTGCAGAAGTTTGAACATGAACATTTTTTTATGATATCATTGTTACGATGAGGGGTATTCAATTGTTCGTGCCCACCTCCCGTAAATTATATTTTAGGGATTCCCACCCAAAGTACTTCAACACCCACAACAGTAGACAACACGAGAGACAGAACGATAACGCTGTGAATAACTTACACAATCAATATAATCAATTAATAAAAGGGCACTAAATAATTTTACCCCAGTAACAACCACACACACTCACACTAGCCTCTCACCCTATCATACGCACCCAACCTAACCTACGACTACTGCTACCAGACTACAGCATACCCCCACTAACTAATATAAGGTCCAGGGGCCTCCACGGCGTTGACAACAGCACGACGACCGCACAAAGTCCACTTGACGACGAGACGAAAGTAACGACGATGATCAGTTGCGTTGACAGTAACGACGACAGGAACTTCCAAAGACAGAGATGACGACGATGACTTGGACGACGATGGCTCGAACTACAATGTCGATGAGGTGACGGCGGACGATGACAGGCTCTCAAGGCCAGCAAAGACAACGATGAACTGCGATGAAGTTGACGGCGGACGGAGACCGGACCTTGACGATTAGAATGACAACGATGACTAACTCGAACTGTGCTGCCCACCACAGCAGACAAAACGATGAAAACAGTATGCCACGACACCACGGAGGACGAACTCGTCGACGATTCACAGTAGACAGTTGACAGTAACAGTTGTAGTACATACAAAGACGATCCGCTGGCCGGCAACAATCTTTCCCCCGGTTCCTCTACCAATGTTCTCTTCAGGCTACCTAACCGTCATCTCCCCCTCCCCCCCGTTCACCTTCTCTCCCCGTACAACCCGGTGTACCCAGCCTCCACGCGACAGATCATGCACACCAGGCGCGCACCAGTCAAGCCCATACAAAGCGCAACTACTTACTAGCTAACTCATGCACACCAGGCGCGCACCATCCACTGCGCTTATACTCGTGACAATCATAAACAGTATTTTGGCACAGAGTATAAAGCTATGCGATATTTTTCATCCAAATTAAAACCTGATCGGCCGATCAACCGACATTTGAAAGAAATCATGCTCTGTTTTTTGCAAGTGAAAAATACGCATGGCACATCAAAGCATTGACAAGACGTTATTATTCCTGCTTTGATCTTTACAGCTGCCAGAGATCAAAATCACATTTGAAAAATAAAAACCAACTGATCTAAGTCGCTCCAGACATCTCTACACACACAGTGTCTGTATTTTGCCCTCTCAAGGCTCAGTTTCGGTCTAAACGTAACAATAATTCTGTTTCTGAAGTCATAAACTGTAGATTGTAACTGTTAAGTTTTCGCTTATACTGAGGACATAACTCAAAGTGATCACTCAGAGCTTGATTTCTTGCAAGCACATCCTCTAGATCGAACACATCGGACCTGTGTCATCAGCCGTGACAAAATGACTTAAAAATTTTTTTTGTTACAAGGTTTTCTTTCTTGTGAACAGTCCTTCCAGAATAAGCATGTTGAGTCGGCAATGGAGAGTTCACTTTTTTAAAAAAAGATTTTTATGTCACTCGGCACAAAAAGAAGAGAAGAAATCTCAGCTTTCTCAAACAATGATCTACTTCGTCTATTCACTAGCAAGATATGCAGAGGAAAACTTCTCTCAATATCAGCAGCAATACACACGCAATGCTAAGCTGACAAGAGTTGGTACAGTATTGCACCAGTAATATTCTTTCACTTCAGTTGTGCATTCAACCAAATTTGATTTGTAACACCAGTTTGATTTGTAACTTCTTTCAAGAATTCCTTTATTGACAACGTGAAGGCGTTATTCCTTTGAGCCACCCACCTCGTCCTTGACCTTAGCCCAGATATTTTTTACGCCATTGAGTTCACTGGCGACTTTACGCTCAACATACTAAGAGGCAATGGTAACCAATCACAGCCAAGCTTAGAAACCAGAAAAGGAACAGGATGGTTTTGTTCACCATAATTTATATTAGACAGTAATCTTAGCTACGTTTGTTTGCTTCTTGCGGGTGCAAAAAAGGGGCGGTCCTTGTCATCTGTGGCAACAGACATAGAAATATCTAGCCAGTGTGGTTGCCGCTGATGCAGAAATGCTAGGAAATAATGCACTGACTTGCGAGTCGTATTTGCCATTATTTTTATCATTGCCTCCTTCATTATCATATACACCGCTGCTAATTCTTGCTACATCCTCCTCCGACACAAGGTTGTTGATAACAAGTTCTACTTAAAAATTTGAAACCGTAAATGGTGACCCCCATTTTGCTGAGCTTTCACATCCGATTTTCGCAAAGGATGCTACATCTGTAACAAACGTATAGTAGGTGCCCACACCTCCGCTTCACGACTAACGCGCAGCAACCAAAAACGCATCCCTTGTTTTTTTATTCTCGAAATTTAGCATAATCAGTAACTGAGTAAGTTTGTATAAAAGCTTATTATGCAGTCGAATCTTCTATTAACGATGAGTTAAGAGGTTGGACTCATGTGGACCCCCACAAAGATGTCCATAACAGTCAGTATTATGACCACATAATAGCTCTTCGAGGGGTGCCTGCGCAAACACCGTATCGTTATATGAATTACCTAAGGGAGATATGACCTTTGCACAGGCACCCCGCATTATGAAAGGGTTCCCACAAATTATCTATCATAAGTCAGGTGGCCATTTTACAAGTAGACGGGCCATGTGCGACGGTATATGTAGTTATACTAATGAAATATGAACTGCTTTCAGTCGGTTGGGAATATTATCGTCAAATTACTGTACATTTTTACCCAATTTCAGCAGGAAGCAGAAATCAATACAGTATATCAGATCATCTTGATAATGTCAAAGTCACCTACAAACAAAGAAACCGCGGCCAGAGTGATGGGGGAAGATTATGAAAAGTTCAAAATAAATTCCAGAGTACGTAGGTTGACCGACCTGTAATGAATAACGATTGTTGGTGGAGTGTTGTATACCTGTTATCCTAGAGATGAAAATAATGTCCATCCTTGCCGTGCACAGGATGCCATGTCTAGAGAGTAGAAAGATATATAGGCACACTTTATTCCATCCCTTCCACCAATTAGCGCGTACATAAATTCGGGGATGTGTCGGCTTCTCGACTTTGTTTACGAAATTTGTCTGACTTCGGTGTTCGACCCCTGGTCTTAACCATTAGCCTAGGCCATAAGGACAGGCCCATGATATCGCCTTAAATCATGCATAAATTTTAATTATTGAAACTGATACCTCGCACATCTGATGGTATTACTTTCTTCATGCGGAATGTTATAGGATATATTTGCGTGGAGGGCAGGGTTAGAAAAGATGAAGCACACATGAGAGGTTCCTGTACAATGATAATGTCTAGGAATTGTCTCACCCTAAGACTGCCCCAACCCTAAATAAAGCTTAAGGCGGGAGTGTCCTCGAAAGTTTCCTACGGAATTTTGCCTGAGTTCCGTGGTCGACAAGAAAGAGTACAATGCCATATGTTGAGAGGTGCCTTTGCAGGCCCCTGCCCTTAAATTCCCTGCCTTACGCTGTCACGAGCAACAACAGAAAACAATAACAAAAGGCTGCAGATTAAGTAAAAATGAACACAATAACATATAGTCTATTATAAATAACGCCCTGACAATAGCAGCTAACTAAGATTACTAAGAACGCTACAAAATTAAGGACTATAGTCCGTAAACTTTGCTCTGTGCAAGCTATTCATCGAATTACTCAAGAACCCACTGTTAGATTTCTCTGAATATTTGCATCAACTTATACTTTCTTATGGACGTTACAGATATTATTTTTTGTCAACAGAATAATAACGGATATCTAAATTCCCTTCTTTAATCTATATAAATTGGATCGTGCTGGGTTATTTTTGTTAATAAGGAGGTTTACAGTACGAAAATTAGACTTTAGAGGGTGAAAAATCGTCCAGGGGCATATTTGTGATCTACGAAAATGGAGATATCAAAATGATCAAATTTAACGTGACAAGGCTAACAGTAACATACACACAAACAAAAAGGTGAAAATACAGTGAAACCTCGCTATACCGCCACCCGTTATACCGCCATTCCCGCATACCGCCAACTTTTCGCCGTGGAACGGATCTGACACCTATACAAAGTCACTAAAAATCTCGTTATACCGCCATCCGCCATCCGCCAACAGTTTAACTGTTACATTCATAACTTGAGTATAGTAAATATTGCTCGTTATACCGCCAACGTAAATTNCCTAGATTTGTGAACCTATCTGCGAATTATTTAACATTCTCTCCTGATTTTGTAAATTAAACCTGAAGTTTGGGTCATTCGCTTCGGTTTCGGTGTGGCCTTCTCTGCGGAGCACTTGTCGTTGAGGAAACTGGTTAGCTTGTTTACACCTTTCGATGTATCGGGTGGCAGCTCGAAAACGAACTGCAAGATCTATATTTTGAACATCATTTTTAATAAGCTCATTGAATTCTGCAAATAATTATAGAAGATCTAGAGATTGTGGACTTTCTTGCAAGTGACAGTAGAGAAAACAGTTTATTGGCTCAAAGAGGGAAATTGGATTAGGCTTCTGTAACCTTCAAGTAGCCTCTGCTGTTGGGAATGTATGTACCGAGCCATCAAATAATACGCACTGAGCCCAGTCATCACCATTGACACTACCCTCTACCAGGCCTCGCTTTACTCCTACTCCACTACATCCCGTATCACGAAGCATGGTCAAGGTCACACGGTGTGACCATTCAGTTCACTCTTATCTATCGGCATAACAACTTGTCTTGTTCCTACTGCTGACAGCACTGGTAGGATATGACCGGACTTTAATTCTACAGTATCACCTGCAACACAGGTGTGCATTTGTTCATCATGATTGTTACCTCTACTGGTGTTTTGATTCTGTGGACGGCTGTTTCCCGCTGTCTCCCTTCCTCCCCTGTCTGCCCGATCGCTGCCCCTATATCTTCCCTGTGTGCAGTTTTTTTTGCATAATGGCCACTTTTATTACACCTCCAGCACGGTCCTCTTATTGGTTCTTGTACCATGTTTCCACCATCTCCTCTCATGTCTCTGTGCCTAATGTCAGCTTGCGCGTTTCCCATCATGTGAAAGCCCCTCTCATTAACAGCGGGTGCTCTTGCTGGATGGGCCTCTCTATAAATTTCAGCAATTTTCACCAGGGCATCAACAGTTTCTGGCTTACATTCTTTGATGAAAGTTACCAACTCCCTACTCTAAGCATTTGCTCCTTGAGCAGCAGATCTAACATGCCCTCAAAGGTGTTGGGGTTCTTACCCAAGGCAATCCAGCGTTTTAGGTACTTGGTAATTCTGGCCTGGTACTGCGGGAATGTTTCTGAAGTTTCTGGCCTTGCGTTGTGGAATTTCTTCCGATATCCCTCCTCTGTATGGTCGAAACGAGCAAGGCCTCTTTTAGCACTTCGTAGTTCACCGTCTTTTCTAAAGCCATCCGTGATATGTATCCAGTGCCCGACCTGTAAGAACAGGAAACAGACATGACACCCAAATATCTTCCGGCCATTCTGCCAAAGTGCAGTGTTGTTCAAACGATACAACCACGCTTCAATGGAATCTCGGGTTTCGTTAAAAGGTGGTAGTTTAGGCCTCGGCGTTCCCACTTTGGGAATCGGTGTTGATGTCGTTCTTTCTTCTGGCCCTCGCTCCAACTCCTTCTCTCTCAGTTCCAGTTCCTTCAATTTCAACTCGTTTTGTATTTTATTCTGTTCTCTTTGGCACGCTCTCTTCTCTCGGGCTTCAGCGTCTCGTACTTTAACAAAATCTCTTAGCTCTTCGCCTATATAACCTAGGCTTTCACCTAGTTTAACTATTGTCGCAAGATCCATTTTAAAGTGTTAATGACGACCTTAGACAAAATCATATTCAAAGACAGTCCAGAAAACCACGGCCAGACCTATTCAAGATACCAAAATTACAAGAATACCTTACCGCCTCTGCGACGCAGAAATTAACCGATGTTACTATACCAATACCGATCCAGTGCCAGAACACAGGCCAGGAACCTCAGTACACAGCTTCCCTGGCAATGGCATGTCGTGTCGTCGCCCAGCAGTGGAAAATAATCTCACTTTATCCTCGTGCCGTGGTTCTGTGAAAACAGGACTATCAACACGATTACCCAGAAAAGGGGGGGGGGTCTGGGTGTGCACAGGGAGGACAATCGAATAATGCTATGAACCCAAGCACGTACCAGTAATTAAACCAAAATCACAACTGATTACAAATCCGGATGGTCTAACCTAGTCCATTCAAGTTCAAGACCGCTGACAAACGCCCATCTCACCTAGGCCCGTGAGTCCGCGCGTCAACCTATTTCCCGGCTCAATGAACGTAACATAATAATTATGTACTAGACTAGAGCCCGCGTTGCCAAAAGCACGTGGAACAGGAGGGGTCGCCACTGTTGAGAGGTGCCTTTGCAGGCACCTGCCCTTAAATTCCTTGCCCCACGCTCTCACGAGCAAAAACAGAAAACAATAACAAAAGGCTGCAGATTAAGTAAAAATGAATACAAGAACATATATTATAAATAACACCCTGACAATAGCAGCTAACTAAGAACGCTACAAAACTAAAGACTAATTAAAGCTGGCCACGCCCGGCACGGGCCCAGCACCGGCCCACACACCTTTCGGATGGTCTCGTCCGACCCGGGCCCTACACTGACCCACTCACCCTTCTCACGTAAACACCAGCCGACACCGAACGACTACACAACACGGTCCTGGA
The DNA here is from genome assembly GCA_033807755.1 of Ellobium chinense. NCBI lineage: Eukaryota > Metazoa > Mollusca > Gastropoda > Ellobiida > Ellobiidae > Ellobium > Ellobium chinense. Next base: position 293,721 of record JAWQUT010000207.1, read on the forward strand.
CAGCCAATGGAAGAGGCATCAGCAATGCACGTAACCCGGCCCTGGACGGCCAACAGAAGAGGCATCATCCCTACGCATAGCACTTCCCTGGACGGCCAACAGAAGAGGCATCAGCAATGCACATAACACGGCCCTGGACGGCCAACAGAAGAGGCATCATCACTACGCATAGCACGGACCTGGAAGGCCCACGGAGGAGGCATTCTCAAACCACATATTACGACACTGAACGGCCGACAAATCTCGACCAAGACCTTCTCGCTCGGGATAATAACTTGCCACGACCATTTCAGCACAAAAGTGATGAAGTGAGCGTTATGGCCACGTTCATTTAAGCACAGGTCACAATACTGTATAAACAGCTTTCTAACGTCGTCAGTCTACACCTCCGCTGAATTCCCCTCCTTTTCGGCTCCCTCCAACGGTTCTCTTTTCTTTTTTCCTCTTCCGGCCGACTTGCGCGTGGACGGGTGCGAAAACGTGCACACCCATCCGGCGCGTAAATCCACCAATGATACGTGCGCATCCGACAACAGCATGACTCACTAAGCGACTTCGCCACACTACCCCATACCAAACACAAAACGCGGAGTGTTTTGTTCCAGAGACATGCTGTAGCCGGAAGCACATTATAATACATACATAAATATAAGACATATTTAAGACAACCCCAGTCGGGTCTGGAATGCGGTTATTGGTTTGGCCCGATCTGTTAAAGGAATCTGTGGCACGCTTAGCCACAGTACTTTTCCTCCATACTGCTGTACAACTAACTTCAACACGTGCGTACATCCTGTAAACCACGCCTTACGTAAGGCATATCACGAGTTACGTAACTTGTCTCTAAGTCCTTAACTCTAATTGTAACATCATTCAAATAAACTAGTATACCGATACATGAACTTGTACCCATTATGCTGCTTAATAATTATAGTAGAACTAGGCTAACAAATAGAGAATCCGAGAATAGCCGTCAATATGCAAATTCTTAAACGTAGCCAACCAACGCCTTCAATTCAATATTCAACATTCACAATTAACTAACGCATTGAATATCAGTATCAAAAACCATGATTGCTTAACACCATTTACATCATCAATGCAAACAACTATGGATTCTAGACAGATTTCATGGACAGTAACAACACACCCACATGTCATCCCAGAACGACAATGAAACCCATTCCAAAGGCAACGCGAGAGCAAGTCCGCCCCTAGGTTGTCATTCCCTGATACCGAGTTAACTTCAAACCGATACGGCTGAAGTGCCAATGCCCACCTCATGAGTCTGGCGTTTGTCAGTTTCTGCTTGCTCAAATATAACAATGGCGCATGATCAGTTTGCACAATGAATTGCGTCCCATACAGGAATTTCTGAATTCCCCATACCACTGCTAGGCATTCGCGCTCGACCGTGAAGAACATAGTTTCCCTTGGTAATAACTTCCTGCTGCCATAACAAACAGGGTGCAGCTTCTCCCCATGCTTCTGAAGCACCACGGCTCCTATAGCCCTATCTGACGCATCTGTCCTGAGGTAAAATGTTTGACTAAACACTTGGTTCAAACCTCCCTTACATTCTGCTGTCTAGTGGACCTGGTTTGGATTTCCCGCCCTGGTGAGATCAGTGAGGGGTGCAGTAACTGCTGAATACCCAGGTACAAACCTAGAATAATACCCCACAAGTCCCAGAAGAGACCTTACTTGTTTCTTTGTTCGCGGCTTTTCTATACTCAAGATTTTCGACACCTTACCGCCCTCTGGCTGTATATTTCCATCACCGACCATAATTTTATGACCCAGGAACTCCAGCCGTCTGAATCCAATCAGCATCTTTGATGGCCGTGCCGTAAGATCTGCTGATCTCAGTCTCACTAGAACCTGCTGAAGGACATCGATGTGTTGCTCCCATGTTTCTGTGTATATGAGAATATCATCAATGAAACTGCATGTTTGTGGGGGATTTTTCAGAAGAATTCGCATTCTGGAATGCGGTTATTGGTTTGGCCCGATCTGTTAAAGGAATCTGCCAGTAACCTTTGCTCGAGTCTATTTTGGAGAGAAACTTAAACTTTAGCCAATTTAGCAAATAACTCTTCCTGGTCCGGCATTGGTTTACTGTCAAACACTGTGGTGCTATTTATTTTCCTCATATCCACGCAGAACCTGGGTGTGGAATTCTTTTTCTTGATCGCCACCACTGGACTGCTGTAAGGGGATGCCGAAGGCTCGATCACACCAAGTTTTAACATATTTTCAACTTCTTCTTGTACCACTTCATGCATGGCGAATGAGATCGGGTACGGCTTGAGCCTAACTATATCCTGTGAGTTAAGCTTTAGATCATGGCTGATAAGGTGTGTGGTACTTGGCACGTCAGATAATACATCCTTATACTAATCCAACAGCCGCTGAACTTCCGTCTGTTGGGTTGGGGACAGACCACCGTCTATCCTCACGTCGTTAGTTGACTTCTTTGCCACTGCCTGTGGGCAATGTATGTCGCCCAAGTACTCATCTTCGTCTTCCTCCTCGATGAGCCCAATTCCTGCGGACAGAAAATAGCATGAGTCACCGTGTTCATTTATTAAGGGTTCATCTCTTTCAATGTATTTCCGCAACATATTTGCGTGAAATAGTTTCTCATTTTGCCCAAATCTGATTCTATAATCACATTCGCCTTGAACTTTGACTATAGGAAATGGACATTTCCAGGTTATAGACAATTTGTTTGTGTTGGATGGCAGCAAGACCAGCACCTTGTCACCCACTTCAAATTGTCTGTTTTCTGTCTTTCTATCAAAGGCAGCTTTTTGCTTCTCGCTGCTAACTTTTAAGCTTTCCTGAGCAGTCATGCATGTCTCCTCTAGCCTATTTCGTAACTCAAAGACATACTGGTAAAGTGGTATTGCCTCCTGTTGCTTGGTCTCCCCTGACCATATCTCCTTCAATATTGACAATGGCCTTCTCATAGTTCTCCCATATAAAAGCTCAAATTGAGCAAACCCCGTGTTTGCCTGAGGAGACTCTCTATATACAAAGAGAAGTGCTGGGAGATATCGATCCCAGTCCTTGGGTTTCTCAGCCGCAATTTTCCTAAGCATCATTTTGAGAGTGCCATTCCATCTCT
>JAWQUT010000207.1:297176-359995 GCA_033807755.1 Ellobium chinense
CCTTACATTCTGCTGTCTAGTGGACCTGGTTTGGATTTCCCGCCCTGGTGAGATCAGTGAGGGGTGCAGTAACTGCTGAATACCCAGGTACAAACCTAGAATAATACCCCACAAGTCCCAGAAGAGACCTTACTTGTTTCTTTGTTCGCGGCTTTTCTATACTCAAGATTTTCGACACCTTACCGCCCTCTGGCTGTATATTTCCATCACCGACCATATGACCCAGGAACTCCAGCCGTCTGAATCCAATCAGCATCTTTGATGGCCGTGCCGTAAGATCTGCTGATCTCAGTCTCACTAGAACCTGCTGAAGGACATCGATGTGTTGCTCCCATGTTTCTGTGTATATGAGAATATCATCAATGAAACTGCATGTTTGTGGGAGATTTTTCAGAAGAATTCGCATTCTGGAATGCGGTTATTGGTTTGGCCCGATCTGTTAAAGGAATCTGCCAGTAACCTTTGCTCGAGTCTATTTTGGAGAGAAATTTAAACTTTAGCCAATTTAGCAAATAACTCTTCCTGGTCCGGCATTGGTTCACTGTCAAACACTGTGATGCTATTTATTTTCCTCATATCCACGCAGAACCTGGGTGTGGAATTCTTTTTCTTGATCGCCACCACTGGACTGCTGTAAGGGGATGCCGAAGGCGCGATCACACCAAGTTTTAACATATTTTCAACTTCTTTTTGTACCACTTCATGCATGGCGAATGAGATCGGGTACGGCTTGAGCCTAACTATATCCTGTGAGTTGAGCTTTATATCATGGCTGATAAGGTGTGTGGTACCTGGCACGTCAGATAATACATCCTTATACTAATCCAACAGCCGCTGAACTTCCGCCTGTTGGGTTGGGGACGGACCACCGTCTATCCTCACGTCCTTAGTTGACTTCTTTGCCACTGCCTGTGGGCAATGTATGTCGCCCAAGTACTCATCTTCGTCTTCCTCCAGAAAATAGCATGAGTCACCGTGTTCACTTATTAAGGGTTCATCTCTTTCAATGTATTTCCGCAACATATTTGCGTGAAATAGTTTCTCATTTTGCCCAAATCTGATTCTATAATCACATTCGCCTTGAACTTTGACTATAGGAAATGGACATTTCCAGGTCATAAGCAATTTGTTTGTGTTGGATGGCAGCAAGACCACCGACTTCAAATTGTCTGTTTTCTGTCTTTCTATCAAAGGCAGCTTTTTGCTTCTCGCTGCTAACTTTTAAGCTTTCCTGAGCAGTCTTGCATGTCTCCTCTATCCTATTTCGTAACTCAAAGACATACTGGTAAGTTGGTATTGCCTCCTGTTGCTTGGTCTCCCCTGACCATATCTCCTTCAATATTGACAATGGCCGTCTCATAGTTCTCCCATATACTGTAAAAGCTCAAATGGAGCAAACCCCGTGTTTGCCTGAGGAGACTCTCTATATGCAAAGAGAAGTGCTGGGAGATATCGATCCCAGTCCTTGGGTTTCTCAGCCGCAATTTTCCTAAGCATCATTTTGAGAGTGCCATTCCATCTCTTGTTTAACCCATTACAATGTGGGTGATATGGTGATGTCTTCAGATGTTTCATCCCTATTATACTATTAGTCTGTTCATCTCGGCCATCAATCGGGATGTGAACTGAGTTCCTCTATCTGACAAACAATTTCTTTGGAAACCCCACTCTGGAGTAAATACTCACCAGTGCCTCAGCTATCGTCTCGGCCTCAATGCTTTTCAGTGGTATGGCTTCTGGATACCTCGTCGCCACGCATACCACAGTCAGTATGTATTTATGTTCCCGCTCCGTGGCTGGGGTGATGGGCCCCACCGGGTCCACTGTTACTCTCTGAAAAGGAGTACATCAAAGGCATCTTACACAACGGCACGGGTCGTGTCTTACCTTTTGGAGTGGTTCCTGGCAGGCAACACAGGACGCACAAAATCGTTGCACATCTCCATATTATACTCCTGGCCAGAAGAAATTGCCAGCTAGTCTTTTCTGAGTTTTAGCCACACCCAGGTGTCCCGCCATAACAGTTTCATGTGCTAAACTTAGCACTTGGTTGCTGCTCTACTTCAATACCCTGTGCCTCATTTGCAAAGTGACGGTACAATATAGGCCTCTCAGTGCAGAAGTACCAAGTCCCCCCTTTCTTACCTGTGTGCACAAACCCCGACTGCGCCTCTTCCCATGCCTGCTTCAATGTTGGGTCCTTCTGTTGTTCTTGCGCGATCTGCTCAGGTCCTACCTGCGGAATACCACAATCTACCACTCTTAGAGGTGTCGGTTGTGCATTTCCCTTGCGCGTTTGTGACCGTGTCACTGCTGCCGCCTGGACCGGAGCCTCTCCTTCTGGTTATTGTTGAGCGGTGCTACCCTCAGAGTTTAAGTTTAAAGTGCGACTAAAGTACTTTCATGGTGTAGTGCACGGAATCCTGTGAAATTACTATTTTAACATGCATCAGTGATTCAAACTTCCTACTGACCATCTCAAACCCATCAAATCTAACGCGTTTCGAAGAAATCACAAAGAATAACACATGCCCATGCCCTCCTGTGTTAGCGTCACCGCTGCTCGCCTCGCCAGAAATACGTGACGTCACCAACACGCCTCAAGGCTATTACGCGTCGGGCTCAAGGCTATTACGCGTAGCGCTGCACTCAGTAGGGCTCGCTCCCACGTGGAAACAATGGATTATTGTTGTGCGGTAAACTGTAAATCTAGAGATGGATCCACAGAAGACACCGCACAGCACGTAGAGGCATCTGTTTTTCGGCGCAGGGGCTCGAACTGATACGGCTCGACCGGTGCTGCCATTGTTCTCGATCGAAAGCACCGCGACTTCCGCGCTGACGTGACGTTTGCGGTACGGTTTTTTTCTTACAATTTCAGAATAGGTTAAAAGTTGTAAAATTAATTTCGAAATATTATTTTTTTAGCAAAAATGATGACTTTTGATCTAAAACTTGATATTGAAAATCTAAAAACTGTCGGAAATCACATTTTTTCTAGCACTTTATTCGCACTTTAAGCTATTTGCCATCTTTACATCTGCATCGTTTGGCCAACGAACCCCTTGAATATTGCCAAGCAACACATCATAGGCCGGGTCTTCCAAGACCGTCGCCCTTACCTGGCCAGTAAAGAATGATGACTTAATCGAATTTCTTGCACTGTCACTCACAGGTTTAAAGGCATAAAACCCATGTATTAAATGTTCTCAAGCTGTCATCAGATGCAAGACATACAAAATTTCTTAAAAACTGGACCACTTACAACTTTTTTGATAGACAAATAACTAGACTAGACTATTTTTTTAGGTACACTGGGTACAGGACAGTAGGCACAGCCCCCTCCGCTTTCTCTGGTATGGTTATCCCCTATCAAATCACTGGTATCAATTGTTTGGGTTGAATCTAAGCGTTCATAAATATGTGCTGTATTTTGCTTCCAGCCTAGCCCACTTCAGCCTAGGTCTCGCTTCCTCACCAAAATCAAGAAGACAATGCAGAATGAGAATGCAATGTCTAGATCTACAGTGTTTCAATATCTACTCTTTACCCCTCCTCCCTCCCCTCACCTCCTCCCCAGAGAAAAAAATACATTCTCATTCAACTGATGGATGTGCCTAGTTTTCCTTAACATTTTCTCATGTATTTCATTCAGCCCCTACATCCCACCCCTCCCCAACCAAGGTCCAGTCTCCAATCAATTCAATGACAAGTAGAACTAGACTACCTTTTCCAGAACCACCCTGTTAAGAAGAGTTCGGCAATTATGGTTTAATATTCCCCCTACCAGCCCCCCCCCAAGCCATACAACCCCATTCTGCCCCTTTGGTCATAATGAACTAAGCATAACAAAATGAATGTCTCAATTTTTTTTTGCACACCCGCGAAATGACTAACGACAGGCAAGGGGAGATAATCATGAAAATATTCACTTTAATTGAGGTTAACTTAGCTTATGCCCCGTTATATATATAACCTTCAGATGTGAATTGTACACCCTTGATTGCTGCATCTTAGTGTTGTTGGGAGCTAAGAATTTCTTGTGTTTAGACAAATTGATGGATCAGCCATCCCAATTAATTTTCCTCCCTTCCGCTCACAGACATAGCGCTGTCTTATTTTTGTTTGAGGTGCCTCACATTGTACCTCTGTTCATTGTCACGTTTATTGTGTGAACTTACCTCGTTAGATCACTTCTTACAGATTTCTACCAGCACAAATAAAATACTAGTGGTGTCACACTTCCATTCATAAAAAAGAAATTGATTCTGCTCTCTTTTGGTCAGGCAGTCAACACGTGAGAAGATTTCAACCATTATCATAAAGATTGTAGATTTGATCACATTACTAAACTATTCCATGTGTCTTTTAAATTCTGTCTTAAAAGGTCAGCTCTCTTGGGGACTGTTGGGTCCATACATTACTGCTTTTTCTTAAAGACCTACGGGGTCTCACATGCCAGTTTACCCCATAATCAATAAAATGTACATTTTGTATTTCGATTCGAAGTTACGTAAAACAAAATGTGTTCTTTGTCGTTAATAAAACAGTTGTGTTGTCACAGATTTCTGTTAGTATAACTAAGTCCGCATGATAAGACCTCAAAAAGCTGATTTTAGAAATTTCATAGGAAAATGCAAAAAAAAAGAAAAAGATTCATCTCCAAATCTGGATAAGAAAATTTACTTCTTTGTGGAGAGAAGCTAAAACCCTCTTATGAGAAGAAGGTTTTATCATGGGTATTTCCGGCCTGGCAACCTGCTAATCATCTAAAGCTTATAGTCTATTTAACAAAAGTTCTCAAGAAGTGACATTGAATATAATATAATTGAGAGCAAACATATATTTTTGAGAAAAATTCAACTGTTTGGCTGTTGACGACCGGTGCGCTTTTCTCGCATCATGAAAACCTATTAAATAATTGGGAGACGATGTTAGACTATGCATTCCGAAGGTATGATGGCTTAGGAGGTTTATGGCCCAAAATGTTTTAATCAGTTTTTCATGTATACAAATGAAAAAAATGGGTGTAATATTTTGTCCAAACAATATATTTTTTATAAAAATTTGACTTGATGAGGTTTTATCATACAAAGAGAAGTGATTAGATTTACTTTGAAAAAGAAAATGTCTTTCTAGTGATTACAAAGGTGCACTGTTGGTCCAGTGGCTCAAAAACTCACCATAGATGTTCTGTATTTGCTTTTAAATATGAATGAAAGTAATTGCTGGAAAGCATATGAAGTCAGATTTTTACAAATATTTTCAGTCACAAATAATAAATACTATGAGAGAGAAAACCTTTTAAGGTAGAAAATAGGTAACCAAACTGAACCACTGATTTCACATCTAAATTACATTGATTCACAGCTTAAATTATTTCCACTCAGAATCACTGTGGTGCAGTTACAATCACTTTTTTCTTACCTACCATGAGAGGCTTTAACTCATTTTGTATCTTGCATATTTGTAATACCCAAAGAACTGATTTAACCTAACTTTTCCTTTGCAATATAAAAACAAAACTGGTTTTTGGAATAGTGTTAATAGAACCTTACAAACTCAGATTTCAGGGGAGGTTTAAGCTTGTGGGGTGTATGCTGTATGAGTTCATCCAGATGAAAATAAAATGATAAAACCGAGCATCAGAATTGGCCATGAGGAAGGGAAGTTAAGCTTACAAAGTTAATGTTGTGTGTGGGGTTCAGTTAATATGGAGTTTTATTATAAAATATGTATTTCACTGGAACCCTAAGAAGATTCAATCACTTCTGCAAGAAGTTAATGGTGGAGAAAAACAGTCACAATTATTCTGACAATGAAATGAAAAAGAACGCTAGAAAACTTTAGTTATTTATTTTTGAAGGCAATAATTATTATCAAAGGAAAAAAAACATTAAAAACAAATAATGAGATTCTGATAGGAAAACAACAAATAAAAACAAAACCAGAACATTAACAAGTTTACAGTTTGAATATTAAAAGGTGAAAACAAATTTGATAAAAAGGAGAAAAGGGGAAAAAACTGGGTGGAGTGTGGGTCAGTAGTTGTTATATACATCATAAATGCATGGAGTAGCAATAATTATTATGTGAATTGACATTAAAATCACAGAAAGAATTTGTTAGGATTTTTTAGGTGGTCATACATAACAGATGTTGTTTGAGTCAACACACAAGTTACTTCAAAAACAAACAACACAGACTACATGTATACCAGAGCCTCACCCAACCCGTATGATGACTCTCACAATCAAGTATTCCACATATATTTGCACTTAATCACTGAATTACTTAAACACCATTCAGACATGTACATGTATTTCCACTTTAAGACATTGCACAAATATTGAAGCAATAGTTATGTACAAAGCTGTCATGCAAATCTGTTTGCAGGAGCGAAGAAAAAGTGATGAGTGCTGAGACAAATATTTTTTTTTCAATGAATAAGTTTCTCATCTTCATAAACAGCTTAACAAAATTGTTTGTATTACAGTTACAATACATTTTATAGTATAAATGATTCAGACTCATGTCTTCGCAGAGCCAGCTACACTGAACAAGGCAAGGAAAAGAATGAAAAGATAATGGAAATCTTAATTATAAGGAAGTGAAAATAATAAATCTTTACACCGGTTTTCTAGTATTCCAGGCAAGAAAACCATCATCTTTTATGTGCTACTCATAACAGATCAGATTTCATTTATCTATATGATCTGATGGAACTTACATTAATGTCACCTACACAGCTTGGAAAGTTCCCCTACAAAATCTAATGTATTCCATTCATGGACCAAAATAAGCATTTTTGTGTTTTGCTTGTTTCTGAAGTTGTTAAATTAATTTTTTTCTTTTTGGTTACTCATGTACTCATCTAGTAAAGAAGCCGTCATATGTATTTCTTGTAAATATCTATGAGCTGTAATATTCATTATACCTGTATCATAAATTACTCTAATTTATTTGCTTTGCATGTAAAATGGTAATCAGATCTCATTATTTTCATCTTTAACAGTTCACTCACTGACCTTATGCAGTAATTCATAATATAAGCTATGCCTACATCTTTTCACTGTTTTTCCAAGGAGAATGCATTGGACAATTAGTCACGGATCTAAGAGCAGGTCTAGCCTAGAAGAACCAAGCTATGCTACAGCTGCATGTCACAAAAGTAACCTCTTAATCTCCATGAAATGTCACCACCAAAAGCATTACAGTAACCGAGTGGTTTATGAGAATGAAAGAGTTTATTTTTGTGCTGTGCAGTAACTTTCAGTCTGGATCTTGCATCAGGATTTGCATAAACAGAGAAAAATCTGTGGAGATCCAAGCTCTTCTAAGGACTCATTGTGGATCATTGATAAAGTGATAGCAAATCATTTTCATGCTTTCACCATCATACATGCACAAGATAAGATCACGTTTGATAAAGGTCAGCTGATTCCTTTCTGATGGACAGTCAAACTTGCATGTAGCTACAGATACCTTTACATGCAAGCAACAAGCAACAAAAAGGACAACAACACTGCATAAGTTATAAATACATCACAAATTGAGCATTATTTTTTGTTGTTGTTGTTGTTGTTTAGACAGAAACGTCATGTCTTTTTAATAAGCAGGAAACACCATGTTTACTGTACAATAAAGCAGTTGGACTGTGCACTGTTATGCCGTCTGTCCATTCACACCAGATTTAGATAGAGTATACTACCATACCAAATTGTCACCACAGTGCAATTAACCTGCAAGTAATAAGGATAATAGAAACACATACTGGATCATTGCACCTGAAGTGACAAAATCATCCAAAGAAATCCTTCTGCATGATGCATTCATTCATATAGTCTCTAATGCAAGCTTATGATTAAATATAAAGTTACCTTTTGACATTCATACTTTACAATGAATCGTTGCTCTTTTGTTGAAAAACAAACACAAGGGAAACAAAAATACTACAAAGAAGGTCAAGCAAACAGCATGCAAATGAAAGTGCCAGCTATTCTTGAGATCCTAAAATTCAAACAGAACTTTTGTTATTTCTTTCACCAGTTGTTGTCACTGTGCCTCTAAATGAGATAAAAACTTGATCTGGCATACTTAATGCAGCCGTTTCCAAATCACTGCTGTCTATGTATCTTCAAAGAGACTGTACCAGCATGAAATGAATTATTCCTGTCAAAGTACAATTTTTGTGTTTCTGTACAGTACAATCAGTGTTTTTTCCTCCAGCTCATGTGACTTGCCTTTTAAATTTCAAAATCCTTTCTAAAAATATAATGAGTGGGCACTGAGCTCCTCTTTTTTTATGCATTCCAAAGTTTGCTTACCTGAGAAATACCTAAAATCTCTGAAAATTTATGACAAGGGGAAAATGTCCTTCCCACCTCTCATGATCTGTTGGTATAATAGTCTTCGAGCTTGTAGTTTCCATTTTATCAGAAAGAATATTGATTGTCTATTTTGAACTTTCTCATCCTAGTCATGTTACAAACTTTCCCATAAACAGGAAAAGCTACATGTACTATCTACTTCTTTTTGGGTTTCTGGAAGAGACTCTACAATGATTTATCATTTATATTTCAACTTGCATGGATAGTTTTAGTACATATTACATATAAAAATGAGCCATTCAACATCAAGCAAATCATTCATATTTTTCTTTTAAATAAGGGCCATGGGAGGAAAAGAGAAAAGGGGAAGCACACACAGTAGATTCCAGAGTAACAAAGGACACGCGACAATTTTTTTTTGTGACTTTGCGGAAGTACTGCAATATTTCCTCAACATAAAGACTGGTGTGTGTTGCTCTGAAACTTCACTCAAACACACTTATTACGAAATTCATGGGACTCCCCATATTGTTTTGTATTCAGCATATTTTATTATGTGCATAAGACATATCCATATGAATATTCTGTATCAGTAATTACTTGAGGGCTTGAAAAGTGTTTCAGAATAGGGCCTGTTTCAAGGCATATTTTAATGTACTCTTGTGTAAGGGTTACAATGCCTCAGTTTAGTTCTATAACACCAAAACATGTCTGTGTGACCCCCAAAATCCTACTCCCTCCCAAAGTTTTCATGATATTGATAATTGCATCAGCAAAGTACTCAAAATACTGCGGCGAGGTGGAATGTGCACATATATAGACAGTAAGGTACTTGCAGATTTAAAAAAAAAATGAAATGGTCATAGCTGGGAATGTTGAAATGTATAACATACTTAAAAACAAAACAAAGATGAAAACTGAGGTAAGAGGATAATACATAATATGTTTTGTGCGATGTGTAACGTGTCTCCAACAGGTGTCCTAGGCCAGCATGAGCCTCTCACTTAATTTTACACAGATATGGAAGATTTGAACAAAATGCAAGTGTGAAATAAGTTGCACGAGTCATATGCTTGCAGTGACAAATATGAAACTGCTCTTCTCTTTACACCTTTCTGATGGTCATATTTCATTTCAAAGCTTTCCACTACCACAACAACTACAGCAACATAGTGATACGAAGTAAAAATTAAAAGGATATATCACAAAGGTGTTTGTATGTAATTGTGACCAACTTAGATGTCATAAAAACATACAGAGATATACGAAGTTCTAATATGTCCTATCACCAGCAGTGCCATACAAATGAATTTAAAAATGCCCTTCCATACTTGATGTAATATTGGCATCAATTCTGAATTAGGGTCTAGCTCTGTTTTAAGCTGCAGACAACTGTTCAGAGTTGGTTCTCAAGCACAGGCATAAGAAAAGCAGCACCACATGCGGATGCCGCTCAGTTTTATATTTTTTAATGATCATTTGCAGTCTCATGGCATCAGGCTGAAAAGCTTCAGTCCCACCAGAGGAGATGCATGATGGGACATTTCACTTCTTTGAATTCAGTCAATACTTCACATTGGAGCAACATTTTTCTGAAATTAACGAGTAAAACATTTCATTCTGAATAGAAATTTCACAGACTGCTTATTTACTGCCCCCTCTTAAGGTGTTTTAATAATATCTAGTCTAATATTTGAAAATATGAAAGAAAATCCATTTGAATTGAGGCAAGGCCCATGAATATTTGTACATCAGGCTTGCCCTTTGACAGTAATGATCTGAGGCACTCTCATGTGGTGCTGCTGCAATGAAAATCAACACTTCCTCATTTACTCTTTGAATATTCTGATTCAAATGTGTATGTAAAGCCCTTGCCCCTACTATTTTTCATATACACATGACACTATTGTTGCAAGGTGGAATAAGGATATAAGTAATAGCCCAACAAATATACCATGCCACAGCAATAAAAGCAAAACATCTCTTTATCATCACAGGGAACTGCTACCTTTGATTTTTCTGATCACAAGGGTCACCATTTAGAGAAATATCAGTCACTCAACAGAATAACATCACTATCACAACTGCGGCCAAAAAATCCTAGTGTTGATCACTTCTTGTAAAATAACTTCACTTGGCACAGCCAAATATGATTATAACAGTAAACCTAATCCATTCCCACCAAAGCTTATAATCAATCATTTCACTCACCCACAAGATGGGAGACAGGTATAGAATTTGCTTATCTTTCAAAGCCTATAGAAAGCTTCTACTGAAATAGAATTTGCACTTAGCGACATCATTATTTCTCTTCAAAACCAATAGTTCATTGACATCACATGGGACCTTCGTTGTTTATTGTTTCTGTTACACCACCCGGCATGACAGAAATTGATCTACTTTGGTTGTAGTGCAGAAATGAGACAGTGCACTTTTATTACATAATTTGGCTGCTATGTGTGGGAATGGGTTAACCAGTCTACCATTTGAAAAGGAGAATCCCCAGCACAGCTAGGACTGGTAGGGTATGCATTATTAAATAATATTGGCATGAATGACTTATGAATTGAAGACCTGCAGTAATACTGCTGTAGCTGTAACTTGCACTTGCAAAATATGCCTGCAAAAAACAAAAGTACCATCACTTTATATCAAGCTTTGCTAGTAACTGTCATAAATTAAACAGAACTGTTGCGCTGGGGCTACTTTTAATTCTAGAGGTGTGAGACTACAACACATAACAAAGGAAAAGTTTTTGAACTAATTATCAGTCAAGGGAGCACAAAGCTGTCAAATGCAAGCGTCAATGACCACCAGATCATACATTCCATGGTCATTAATGCGTCATCTCTTGCCAGATCGCTGTATGCTTGCTGTCCTTAAATTTTAACTGCTACCCAGATTTCTAATTCTAAACCACAAAGGCTAGTCTCTAGCCCATCTATTTTGCTCTTGAAATCTTCCTTCTACCTGCAAATAATGAAATTAGGTGAAGTCTAAACTACTTCATATTATGCAAATTTTGCAACATCCATGGCAGTGATCAATTTCCACTACTGCTTTGGGACTTGCAAAGCCTTTCAGAATCTCATTAGTATTGTATTAAAGATTTTCACTATAAGTATTTTCATATATATAGATTTTAAAAGGAAATGAGCTGAGAGTAATCAATTGGATCACTGCTTCCTTGCCCATCTATGTTAAAGACAAAAGGTTATGGGATTGATTTACGGATCCATCCATGCGAGCATAATTTCACTCAGTGGGGTAGGGCTTGGATAGGCTGCGTTCAGGTTCCCTTACATGGAAGACAATGTATTTCATACGGTTGCTTCAAGGAAAACTGACAGATGTAGGAGGTTATGAAGAGAGTATGATTATCTTCAACTGGCTTGCAGGTTTTAGGTGGCAGGAAAGCTACATAGTTAAAACATAGTTCAAATCATGTGTGAATGAAAACAGATTTTTGAAATGAAGTCACGCTTTCTGAACAGGACATAAATATTTTCCTCCACCTTTAATATTATGAAGAAAAAAACAATTCTGGTGTATGTGAAACAAAATTTGTAACATGATCTAAACAATAATTTACTTTAAGGTCTTAATACCTTCAGGTTAGCTGCATGTAATCCAGCAATGACTGATGCCTTGAAATTGGAGTGACAGAAAAGTAATTGAAAAGGCAAAAAAGAGAGATCAAGAACAGTCAACAAGGTGTTTCTTCCTATAAAGGCAAATGTAACCTACTGTTAAATATATTAGAAAGGAAAAAAAAATTTTAAAAACCCCACAAAACTGCACTAATGTCACTTCATCCTGTAGGCAAACTGGTGAACTAAATAAGCTCACACGATTATTTGTTTGTCTGTTAACTTTATAGTCAAACCCTGCCCACCAGCAAGATTCAGCATAAGACATGACTCCATAAGTATCTTTTGATTGGGAAACTGGCCTCTAAGACTTATCCCCATTCAATAAACACTATAATTACTGAAAAAAAACAACAACAACAGAACTTCTCACTCGTTGGCACAGCCAATCATGAAGACATAAGGAAAATATTTTACATCACATTTCCCAACACAGCCAGCCATGACTCAATAAATATACATGTGCTAGTATTGAATGTCAACACACAATTATTATATTTAACAATAATTACTCTGTGCATTCTTAATGCTTATAAAAATGGTTTGTTACTTTCACATGCATTATATTCAAATGGCTCATGTTAGACTGAAAATAGTCTTATCATGAGTAATAATAATACATTAAATAGAACATACACTGGAATGAGGAATACAAGTCGATCTACAGGCTTGCAAATTAAGACTAGAAAATAGCGAAAAAGAATCACATTTAAAAAATTACAGTTAAGATCATAGTGGAATTTCTTGATAAAATATATCACAATAAATTGGAAGAGATTTTGTACAAGGGTAAGGTTTTATAAAGCAGACTGGGAATTAAACTTGTTTTGAAATGTTGCGCATCCCCCAACCTGCCCAACCCACATTACCAACACACGCAGAAAAAAAACTGGAATTCTATACCAGATGATTAAGATGGGAACAGATGTGAAACTTGCTATCCATCAGTGTTCACTACTTAATGCTCTGTAATTTTGTTAAGGTTATAATCATCACCACACTTGCAATCATGGAATGAATTTTATGCAAATGGATAAAAATGTATCTCATTGAAGACTGAAGTGCCTTCATTCACCATGAATGTTCAGCACTGATGACACAATGCTTCATTCTCAAAACGAATGAAATCTCCCACTGTCACCTCTACACACTTGATTAAACTTCTCTTTTCAGCTTTATGAAACAAGAAACTCCAAGGATAGGTATCAAATCAAAATCAGGCCAACAGGAGCACATATAAAGGAATGTGTAAGACTGGAATTGAATTGTAGGATACTTTAATTTTCAGTCATATTTTTTCACTGACAGAGCTGGTCATAAAATTTTTCAGGGAACTGGCAAAGACTTACTACATAAGTCTACTGTTGAATTAATTAAGTCTTCCAAGTCACTGGTAGAAGAAGTACTGGTTAGAAGAGTAGCTCCTAGAAGTGATGCAACTAGTGACTGATAGGTGGGTAACAGAGTTTGAACCTTGCATACATATACTCCACAAGTGCCTGAGAAATGCATCCTCGTAAAATACTGTTGATCTTTGAAAATCGCTCTTTACATAGGTGCTGCTTTGCAGACAACTTATAAACTGCACATTTAGAGGGAAAAAAAAAGGCTTTATTCACATTCAGTCCCCATTCAGTGCAAATGAAGGTCGTATGATATTAAATATGCATAATGTGTGCTGATGGTGATAAATATTAATTGTCAACCTGTGATGGAGATACAAGAAACATTTGGAAATGGCTAAAATACCCATCTTATGTCAACACCAGTCATCATCATCCTCATCAGAATCCTCCTGCAAGGCAGTATTACTGTCACTACGCATTTCATATTTTTCTGGCTTTCGTCCCTTAGGTTTGAAACCATTAGGCAAAATTCCACCCCTTGATCTCCCACCTCGGGCTGGACTCCCCTCATGCTGGCTGGCTGCCATGAAGCGATCATCATGCCGACCTCCTCCACGGCCGGGATCTGGAGATCGTGAAGGATGTCGTGGAGAAGGCCTTGGTAATGACCTTGAATCCCGACCTCCTTCACGCCGGTCTCTAGGGTTATGACCTCCCCAGTTGGGGTCATCTGGAGGATATCCACCACTAGTCCTGTGAGCACCTGGTAATGTACTAGCTCGTGCAGAAGACGAGGAAGGGTCTGACATTTTATTTAAGTTGTTTCTCTCAGTGGGGCTATAAGGCTCAGGCCGTCCCAGTCGGCCAGGAGGTGGGGCATGATGATGATGTTGAGGATGATAGTGAGGTGGTGTTGGGGAGGCAGCAGCGGCAGCAGCAGGGGATGACGATGATGCAGGAACAGGAATATTTAGTCTGGGAACACGTGTAGGTGATGCGTTGAGTCGAGGGAAGTTGATGTTACCGCCCCTACTACCAGGTGGAGATGGTGCTCCGCGGACAGGAAGTGAGTCTTTGGTTACAACATTTTCTCTGTACCTTGGCTCTGACAGGTTTAGGGACACTGGTTTGGCAGGTGATGTTGTCCCCATGCCTCCAACACCAACATTACTAAGGTTACTGTGACCAGTTGGAGATGGTGCCATGGGCAGTCTGCGAGATGTTCGTTTGGTCATTGGTGGACTGGCAGCGGCAGCTGATGGCGACGGTGACCTTGACCTCTGAACTAGGCTCGTAGACCCGCTCCGCAGAGGGGGAGAAGCAGTGAGATTGGGGGATGGGCTTCTGGATCTTGTCTCCAGTGACGTGGAGCGATAAAATCCTGAGTCCCCTCCCCCTCTAGAGCGAGGTTGAGCTGGGCTGGGTAAAGGAGAGCCCAATACTGGAGACTGTGATTGTAAAGGTGGCCGGGACCGTTGCCTGGATCGACCACGAAAAGTGGGTGATGTTGATGTGATGCTGTCCTCTGTTTTCATACCTGAAAAACAGTAGATCAGGTGAATGATACAGAAGTCTGTCACCTCATGACATTTCCTGACATCTTCAATGCATGTTGCTATTTCCATTTCCCAGCCATTCCTATTCCTTCTTCCAGTCTTAAATTAAAATTCAACCCTTCCTCTCAAAATTACACTCAAAGACACCTATTCCAAAATACTAGGGATGCTGCAAACTGTTCCAAATGGTCAGTTCTTTGCACCAGTAGTGAGAATGATCTAGATAATTAGTCTACCATTTAGGAAACTGCAAAATGTATCAGAATAGATAGAGTCTCATAGTGACACCTTGCTGCAACAATCCTAGTGCGGAAATTTACTTCAAAATCAACTTTTTAAGTGTTTCATAATATGATTTGCCCTTCTCCATCACATGTTAAAACCTTAAATATCTATAGTAAAAAACCACAACAGTGCCACATTCTTAATACAATTTATAACACTTCACTTAATGCAAAATGCATTAAGTTTTATATTTTCCTGTAAAATTTTACGAAAGTGATTACTGTACCAAGGCTTGAAAATAAGAGATTGAAGGCTTGAAAATATGAGCTAATCAAAATATTTGATATAACAAGAGGCTAATGGGATCAGCACTGTGCAACATGTAATCTGAAAATGGGAAATAGATAATGGAAGGCTGCTAGTTGACCAAGAAAGAGGGGAAGAAGTATTAGACTATTAGACAGTTAAAGTGCACACATATTGTCCTGTAACAAATCAGATAAAAAACTCAGAGCCTTCTTTTCTAGTGCAGAATATGGCTATACCCCTTATAATATCTAGTCAATATTTCACAACAACGCATGAAAAGACATGACCATAATGCTCTCCCCACCATCACCTTCATTTCCTGCTGGAAAAATCTCATTTCATGTAGTCACTGTGAAATAAAGTAGCCAGCAGAGTTGGATGATGGAAAGTTCATCTCTTTCTTAATTCTCAACAGACCCTTTAATTTTTGCTATTTTCTTAGTCATCGTTCTCTGCAACTTCATCTTTGTCTTGAAAAATTCCTGTGTCTGAGAACAAAATGAATAATAGAAGGCATGTTCTAGGTTTTCATGTTCATTTTTTTTTCCATAGGATGTCCATGTCAAGTGGAGCATATTCCCTGCGTGAAATGTAACAAGTGATCATCCTCTTTCTGAAGTTATGACTCCATAAAGGCGGAGAGATTTCAAGGACTGGACCAGAAAAACAAAAACCCACAGATCTCGGTAAGTAAGATGAACTTTAATGAGAAAATGCTTAAATTATAGGGTAGCATGACCTCTAACTTACGTACATGTACTTGGAAAACCCTCATACCTGTGGTGCAATGCCCTTATCCCCCCCCCCCCCCCCCCCCCCCCCCCCCCCCCCCCCCCNCCCAGCTCTCAAGCCAAGTACTCATTTACACCTGAGCTGCGTGAGAGAGGGGAGTGAAGTGTCTTTCCCAAGGACACTACAAATGCAAACTGCCCTGCCCAAGAGTTGAACACACAAACCTCAGACTTGGCATCTTTAGTCTTGTAAAAATACAACAATTTCTCAATGAAATAAATGTATCCAAGTGGAGAAACTAAAATAGACAAACCATATCGTCTTTGCCGATCCTGGTCAGCAATGCTGTGAGCCTGCTCACAGAGATTTGTGACAGCAGCTGCAAAACCCACGTCAAACTTTCTTGGTGATGGTGAGCGACGAGACGGAATTGGTGATCCCCTGGGAGATCCAAAAGGGCTCTGGGCTCCAAAGGGTGATCGAGGGGACAATGGTGTAGGTGGTAGGGAAGGAGACATAGCACCAGAGCGGTCTCCTTTGGAGTTAAGAGCTGAAGCATGTTCAGGTCTGAGACCCCCAGAGAAATCTGTCCCAGGCTGAGAAACAAAGTAAAATTGAAAGTAGTAATTCACTTTCGTTTTCAGATTTAATCTTCATAAACTGGTATTCAGAAAAATTGCGTGGCAGACTAAAATATGAGATACTGAATTGTTTTTAGCTCAAATGTAGGAACATATATACTTTCACAGAATGTAGCAACCTTATTATGGTGAGTAAACCTCATGTTTTTACTATTAACCCAACTCTCTGGAGCATAATCTAAGTGCTCAGAGTCAAGAACTAACAGCATGACAATTTCAATATTTACCTGAATATGATATCAAACTACGACTTATGCATTTTATAAAAGACAGCATTTGGTAATATCTATAAATAATTGCAGAAATTCAAAACAATGCATATAATACGTATATACAACCTGTCATAAAAAAAAATACATTTAAGTGAATGTATGAATATTATTATGTGTATCAAAGAAAATCAAGTTTTGTACTAAAGACAGTATACTGAACACATGTGAAAATAACAAACAATACCAGTGGGGGGAAAAATGGGTGATACACCTCAACATTGATGCATGAAAAGAAAGTATTCTGAAAAGATCACCAGCAAGACCACAGATAGAAACCTGATAATCTCTTAAAGAGGAACAGATTTGGAACTGTTGGCATTAAAATTCTTCAAAATAAGGCAGGAAAACAGGATTGAAGGAAAAGTGGGAAGAAGTGGTAATAAAAATGAGGCAAAAAGAACATATATAACAATAAAACAAGAGTGGCATGAGATTAACACATACAATATTTCTTGGGGATTTAAAAAATAGGGGAGAGGGGCGAATGCGGGAGGGAGGAAGGAGGCAGGGAGGGAAAAGGGACTACTGTATTTTTGGAGTGGCTTAGCAAAATAGGAGGCTGAAAATATCTCATAAACAATATCCTCCGATATATCAACATGAACTGACACTAAATTATAATGTTTTGAATAATTCGCATTTCCAGTACAAAAAAAATCATAAGTGTTTCATATTTCATGAGGTATTCTGAACTGATGGACGAATGAATCTTTATCGTTATTTTTGCCTCATTCTCCTACAGAATTCATGGCCTTATCCTTAACGCTGATCGTAATTACTCTGAGTAGTTTTGTTTGTAACTATTTCATTTTTCAATGTGAACTTTAAAAATGTGCAAGTTTAAGTGCTTCAAATCAAATTGTTTTATTTCTTGCCCTCAGCTGTCAGGAAAACATTTCTGTGGGCCATTATGACAGGTTAGCTTACCTGGCCACTGTGTCTGGGGATAATTAAGAAGGAAATGTTCCCCTATTTCCATCCTCCTCCCCCTCCCTCAAACTTCTGTGTTAATAGTCTATTACAATTATTTGGACAAATGTTTTGATCAATGGAGGTATAATTCCTTTCCGTTCACTTCATTCACATTTCAAACATCATATTATTTTAATCAAACATCCAACAACCCATCCAATGTATGAAACTCCAGCATTCATATGTGCAGTACATGCCCATGCTTAGCGCTATAGTTACTCACCATCCTTTTGAAGTGATACATTTACCATAATGACACTGATTTTTACTAAGTAATAGGTTTATGAATTTAAATAATGACCATTCAATTCAATACATATGACACTTATATAGTGAAAGTCAAATGGGAAAGTTTTGAGGACCCACTCATATTGAAAATGTTTACTTCAGGCCTGTTCTAGTTGAATACTGTTCTTCTGTGTGCGCCCCCCTCCCCCCAGCCCAAATCTCCTTTCAACTTTCCACTCGGCACTATAGTACCATCAAAAACAAAACTTCACATCAAACAGTGTTGTGAAGGATGAACACAAAGTGTAACTGTTAGTATGCAGCTGCCTTGGTGAGATACCGAGACATAGGAATACAAGACTGAACCATTCCATTACTTACATAAAACACAACATGGACAAAGACAAAGATCACAGCAGTGTAAAAAAAAAATACACACACAAAATAAAAAACATCAAACATCTGGAAATGACCTTGCAATGAAAACCGATACACATTTTTTGTCTTCTGACCCCTTCTTTGCAATCACCCTTTTGTCTGACTGGTAAATTATCATTGTAATAAGTACTTTCTTATACTCTCTCCCCTTTACTTTTTCTACATGGAAAGCCATTCCAATATCTATTTCAGGGCAAACACGAAATAGGGTGAAAATATTTACAAATTATGATCAATGTAGACCTGGTTAAAATAAAATTACACTACAGACAGAAAAAACAACAAAAAAAAAACCAGCCTGTACAAATTAATTTCAGTGTTCAGGTTCATTATACAAATGAATGAACTAGATCTACATAAGATACTCACAAAAGAAATGTCACTGTCGCAACGTATGTGATACCAAAGCCACTCTCCATTTCTACTTTTCCCTTTTAAAACAATAACTCTAACAAATCTTACCCTTGATATTGCACACGAAACAACACAAGTAATTTTCACAGACTAATACGATACTATTCTGTCACAAGACATTCTTCATACTCGTCCAAATCAACAACAAAAAAAAAGTATGGGCCCCTCCTCATTTTGAATTATGCACACCCTGAAAAGCACTAAAACAGTGGCGCTCAACAAATTCATGGGCTGCAAAATATCAACCAATCAAGCAGCTTGGTTCCAACATTACCACTGGACAACAACTAATCAAGGGGCTCATCACAATGTTTCTTTCTAAAACAACCAATAAGAAGCTTGTTATGGTCATGGCTACTATATCCAGCATCCAATGGCAAATCACCTCATTTAGTTTTGACAGAGAGGCTGTGATTTCATTGGCTGTTTGAGCAATGAGGGAGTTCTCACTGCTATTCACATTTTGTGTTGAAACACTTGGGATGTCCTTCAGTTCCATGCTCTGGTAAAAATTTTTATCAAGATGTAGTGACAGATTTCAATTACAAATACTAAAAATAAAACATCGGATATTAAACTCTTCAAGAGAACCAACAAAATATACATAAACAAATACAGTAGGCAGTAGGCCTACATGTTTTCCTTCCATACTTTAAACTCATGCCACTCATGAACAGTGAGATAAAGAGAGAGCTAGGGAGAGAGAAGGGTGTTTCAAGCAAAGAAACCAACCTATCTGGGGGAAAAAAACAGTATAGGAATGCAGATTCACTAAACAATCTCGGTGTATCTAAGCCTAGTTTTACATAACTTCACAAATACAGCTGCGGAAAAAAAAATATAGTCCAGCAATTCTGATGTTCACTTATCACTCACATGTGGAACAAAATCTTCTTGGTATTGAAAATGTAGGGAAGTATTTTGGGTCTCCTGCATGAAATATGGATAGTGGGAATTTGGGCATGGGCTGCAATTTCAAGTTAACCCTAACTGTACATCGGGGGTGATTTTGTGACCCCAGAGGTTGTTTTTTGCATAGTTTTAGCATTCAAAAATGCACCAGCTCATTGAAACTTTCAGTATTCCTCGAGAATGCAGTTATACACACTTGGGTATGAAAAAAGTAAAAAAAAGTGTCAAAACACACTGACCACTGGTCATTACTTTATATCACCATTTTTTGTGAAGTGGGGGTGACTTTGTCACCCCACAATTCAAAGAGAAGGAAAACAAGTTAGTCCTATCCGTACATCGGGGGTGACGCTGACACCCCATGACTATAAATAAGGGAAAAACAAGTTAGTCCTATCTGTACATCGGGGGTGATGCTGACACCGCAGTGTGTACATATAAAGTACTCATGATTATTCAGACATACCACATTCGACTACAATTAGAATAAAGATGGAAGCCCTCAAGGCAAGTTTTGTTGAGAAAGGGTAAGCCTGACATTTATTTAAAGTTTTGCAATACATGTTTTAAAACCATATATGTAAATATATATATATAGATCTAGAATTAAGTTCAAGATCTGGAACTATAATATAAAAAGATGTTTGTAAACCATGAGAGGACCACCTTAGCTTGTTCATTCTCATAAATGCAATAAGGTTCAAGGGATTTGAGGGTTAAGTTATGTGTTATTTAAGTGTTGTGTTGTCCTCCAGCAACATGATTACTGTATGATCATAGATCTACTACCAAAAAAAAAAAAAAAACATATGCCCATCAAACTACTCAAATCTCACCTACGTGAATAAGGACTGGGGATCTTAAAATCCACAGATTAATCTTACATAATAAAAGTATTCGAATACTAGGTTTGGGGGTATAGTCCCAAGCTCATTTAGGCTACATGCTAACCATCATCGTATTGATAGAGGGCGTAAACTGGTTACTGAGTTGCAAAACTGACATCTTTGCACTCTGGGCAGACCCATAGGTGCTCAGTCCTCGGCAGCAAACAACTCATGGTGTAGATGCCGATGGTGCTGGTCGCCCTGTGTGTACCCTCCTGTCCCTTCCTCGCTGTAGCTGTTTCTTTTGACCTGGCCTTCTTGTAATCACAAACTCTTGCAGTCTGAGGGCCACGGTCTCCTCGATTGATATGTCGGCGGATAACAGGCGATCTTTCAGTGACTTTACTATGCCTGCCTTATCCATCCATAATGTCCCCATCACAGGGGCATCAGCCACCAACCCGGTCACTCAGTTCTGTCATTATCATGGACCCCGGCATGTGCTGGACAATAGATTCTTGTGGTTCCGTGAAACCTGGAGGTCAGCAGACAGTCCATCCACTCATACTGCAACCATCAGTTCAGAATGTATAGGAGCATGGATTGTGAGTCTGTCACAATAACTGCCTTTGCTACTGTGGTCCCAGAGAACCACTTCAGAGCCACGGTGACTGCCTCCAGCTTCATTCTCATTTTGAAAGAAGTCGTTGATTACTTTCCACTCTATTCTTTGATGATCCTGCCTCTCACTGAGAAGCCCTATCCTGATTTCTTGCCATGCAGCATAGACAGTCAGTGAACACAATAGCATCGTCTTCTCTTAAATTATCAGCAATAAGTTGCTTAATCTTGAGGTCGACTCTCCCAGGGAATCACTTCCTGCATTTCTTGCTAAGGAGGATGATTACTTTCTGGAATCAGTCATGCATTATCCAGTTGACCTGGTCCTCTTCCTTGACTAAGTCTTTCATTCAGGGGACCAGAGCAGTAGTACTTTTCTACTTGTGCAATGGCATCATCTCTTAAATCCTGTGCTGTTGATGTCAGCAGTGTTTTCATGTAGTGGATGTCTCTTGTTCTCCACTACTCACAATTAGCCTTGACCTAGGCAAGCATGTCTAGATTTTATTAACATGAGTCCCAGTGTGTGTCTTACTGTCGCAATAAGCTGTCGCAATAAGGGCGTCTCTAATGCACCCCAAACGATGTGCACACCTTCATTCTGGATACATTCCAATCTGTCACATTATGGTGGTGACAGCTTGAGGATTCCAAGGTAATAACTGACCAAGGCTAAGACCAACTGATGGCGCAGAAGAGCCAGTCGTCTCTATTCCAGGTTCACAGCTGCTGTTGATTTCAGCGTTGCCATACCTCCTTTGCATCTCTGAATTATTCGCTCTCTATTGTGCCTATACAAACAGGCTGCAATCAAATTCAAAGGTCACCCCGAGATATTTTATTCTGTCGCATTATCTGTTATATCCCTGGAAAGTGATGACGGGGAGATCAGCCAAGACTATGTGATTAGTTTAAAAGCTGACCTCTTGTGGGTTGACTTGTGAGCTAGATTCATCACTCCACTAAGTGATGGCTTGTGACCATCCCCTGCCCATCTGGGTCGGTCTTATATATGAGAATATCGTTTACAAACGTTAGTCCTTCCTGCACCGTTACATTGAATCCTTGTCACCCCAGCACAGGTGAAAGAGGATATCCCTGAGGCAATCTTGGACATAAATATTTTTGGGTTCAGACGTCCATGATCCCACTAGAAGGATGACTTTTCTCTCCTTCAGAGTACATGCGACCCAGTTCACAAGCCATGTATCCCAGTCCACATACATTGATATTGCAGTCTATCAAGGAGTATACTATAATTATCTAAGTCTCAAAGTCCACTTTTTTGTAAGTATCCTCCAGATCAATGGCCCCAGGTGTAAACAGTTAACTGAGAACACAACATGGGCCTACCTACATTAATCGGTTTACAGTAGGAAAATCTTCTTCCTCCACAAAAGGATAAAATAACATTAAACTTTGCTATTCTGGATGCAGCTATACTTTTACCCAATAGTCTAAAAGGTTCGACATAACTACCATGTGTGCTCAGCCTACAGTTTTGTAGACAACACACTCGGATTTTATAAGACCTGATTGCCTTTAACCCAGTGGTCTAAAAGGTTCGACATAACTACCATGTGTGCTCAGCTTACAGTTTTGTAGACAACACACTCGGATTTTATAAGACCCGATTGCCATTTCCTCAAAAGAATTATCAGGTCATATAAGACCCGATCACCGAAGTAAGTAACTAAAGTCGATCACCTCCGCACGGGTTAAATCAAAGAGAATCTTATTTCATCTGGAACTTAGGGTCCCATTGTACACACGACAGCCTCAATATTGATGAACCTTATTTCAGTGGCCTACCCTTCAAGACATGAAACGTACCCCCTCCTTATTCTTTTGCTTCTTTCATTTTTCCATATCTTCCACCCACGTCTTTACACTTTTAATATCTTTTATATAATTAATCTCCAGCCTTTACTGCCAGTACTCTGGTAATGCCCACTAAAGCAGAGTGAAAGAGAGAGAGAAAAGAGAGAGGTAGCGCAATAAGGAAGCATAAAATGTAATTTTAGCACTATTCTAGTTATTGATACACATCCATAACAACAACTCTTAATCACATGGTGTTTTAACTTCATTTGACGCTGACGACCGCCTTTTTTATGTTTTAAATGTTTTAAGTTTGCTGCACTCACTATCTGCCTTTGAACTTTTAAACTTTCTGTACTTTTTCTATTCGTCACCCATACCTTTAAGAGAAGTATTTTTACCAGTTCATTGTGTGTATAATTTTTATGCCTGACAAAGATCTTTTTAGATTGAAAATTTTGCGCTAATAAATTAACCTTGTTTATCTCTGAATACCTACCTTTTCAGGCCCTACGTCTGTTTTAAAGTTCTAAACTTTTATAATTCTTAAATGATGATGACAATGATGGTGATGAGGAGGAGGATGATTACAACACAAGTATTTANCATCCATAACAACAACTCTTAATCACATGGTGTTTTAACTTCATTTGACGCTGACGACCGCCTTTTTTATGTTTTAAATGTTTGAAGTTTGCTGCACTCACTATCTGCCTTTGAACTTTTAAACTTTCTGTACTTTTTCTATTCGTCACCCATACCTTTAAGAGAAGTATTTTTACCAGTTCATTGTGTGTATAATTTTTATGCCTGACAAAGATCTTTTTAGATTGAAAATTTTGCGCTAATAAATTAACCTTGTTTATCTCTGAATACCTACCTTTTCAGACCCTACGTCTGTTTTAAAGTTCTAAACTTTTATAATTCTTAAATGATGATGACAATGATGGTGATGAGGAGGAGGAAGATTACAACACAAGTATTTATGAGTTTGGTGGTGACATGGTGAAGAGAGATGTGATAGTGAGATTTTGATTAGAGTAATGCAATAATCGAAAATGCCGATATCGATTAGGTACACATGTAGTCAGGTGGAGTCAAAGCATGTAATAAAATGGTTAGTCAGTTATCAACACATGCATTCTATTTATGTAAAAGTATCTTGTTTTAAAGTACATGTATTCACATCAATAAACTACGAAAGGAAATGTGGATCCATTATAAACAGGCTTGCCTGAACCGAGTCTTCAATTCAATTTCAAATGATTAGTCAATCTTTATACTGACATGTTGACAGGTAATCGATGTTGATGTAGGGGCATTTTGTCACCCCCACCCAGTACGGATGCGTGTTGTTTGTTTTTCTCCTATATCTAATATGGGGGCACGCTGTCACCCCACCCGGTATGGTTAGGTTTAACATATTTTTTCTCTATACAAAATGTGGGGGCATGCTGTCACCCCACATCATACGGATAGGACAACAAAACACGATGTGCGGTTAGGGTTAAATTAGCTGAATCTGGCCTCCACAATTCAGAGGTTTGTCTGGTGGCTGAACAGACTATAGTCCTTCTAAAATGCCAGATCTTCCCCAGCCAATGTTAATTAGCATTACAACATGCCCCTTTAACCCCTTCGCTACCTATGATGAACAAGTAGCTCCTAATCCTGTTGTCTAAATGGTGGCTCAGACAGATGAAATGCTGTTTCGTATCTAATGTACCCTTCCATCTTATTTCCTATGCAATGCACAGTTCCTTGGTACAGAGTGCAATATAGCCAAAGTCATGCTGAAATACCATTAAACCTTAACTTGAACAAAGCTTTGTACAGCATTATGAGCTCTTGATAATTTGGTGGCATAAGCATTTGAAAAACATAATGTAGTGAAGGGGTTAAAACAAAAACCCTAACATCAAATCACAATCTAGGCCCATCACCATTGAAGTGCACTAGGTACTCATCAAGCTTACACAGAATTAAGGCCTAAATCCCATGCATAGCTGGTGCCCCAAACAAATCCATCACCAAGAGTATTCTAAAACTTCATTGAGTCTGCATGTCTTCCCACTTCCATGAGAAAGAAACCAATATGGATGAACAGCACTTTCAAAACTGAAATTCCGCTGTTTAGATACAGGCAAAATGATCTGGTCAAAAGTCTGCTTTCAGTATGAGTAGGCAAAAATGTTACAGTGCAGTTCTCAACATGCCATGAGGCTGTGCATTGAATGCTAGTCTGTTAAAGTAGACTTTCATCACAAAAAGTTAAAAAATATGACAGGCAGACCCAAAAGTTCTTTCATTCTCAAGCTGAAATAAGAAAAGATGCCCCAAAATTCTCCTGAGCTGGTACCATGGGGTAAAATGTAGAAAAGCTACCTTCTTCTGAGAATACGACTCATCATTTGCAAATGACATATTGACATATCCACCAAGCCTCTTACTGTAATGTGCCTGTTGGCATGAAGTGATCAGAAACAAATATTACCTTTCTGTGCATGTGTTTGTGGTTGGCATAAATACTGACAATTATTTGAAGGCAACTGAATCTAGACTATGTGAAATTAAAGAGTATTTCTATGAAATTTTGTGATTGGTAGAACTTCATAAAACCAACTTCTCCATGCAGTAACATTTGACATTGAAGTAGTTCTAGTTTACAGTTCATAAGTTTGGGAAAGGAAAAAAATAAAAAAGAAGACTCCTTCAAGACTCCTTACTTTAAACATATCAGAACTTTGGTTCCCTAGAATCCATAACCATGCATAAAATTGCATTTTCCTATTAGTATGTTGATAATGCTTTTTCAGTGCACATTGAGAATGTTTGCCTGGCAAGCATTTCATGACAAAACTTTGTAGACTATACAAAATATGGTTGAATCTCATGCTTCCATGCCAGTGCTGCAATACAAAAGTTCGTGTGTTTTATGCAGTGAATGAAAAAGAACCACGTTCACAGCCAAATGCTACCAAGGAAGACCCATTGCGTAGAAAATTTAGTCCAGTGCACACTCAAACACATTCGTTACGAAATTTAGTGTATTGTGGATCTAAATCATAAATAAACTCAAGAATGTTTTATGCATACAAGTAGTTTCTAAAGCACTGATCCTGTTGAGCTATTTTTTTTTGAAATTTCAATATAGTATTGCATTATAATTTGTGCCAGCTTTTGTGTAACAAGTATCTTTGAGTGTTTACTGAAAAAAACTATGTGGCGTAAATGACTGCTAATATTCTTTGTATTGAAATATTTTCTACTGATGTGAAAACCAGAGGTGTGCCAACCATAAATATCATGATAGGAAATGAAACATGTAGTCTACATGTAACAGCTCTGACATTTCTTTTTCTTTGAAAAAGAGGAAGTGGGAAATGTTCAGTTTAATTTTATATTATGGTAGCTGGTGTTTTATGGGACATAACATTTTTGGGGGGGNNNNGGGGGGGGGGGTGTATGTGAAAAGGCTAGGTAAAGAATTTTGAGGTCAAGTTCAGCTCATACGCAGAAAGTGTAATATTTAAAACTGTGAACCTACTTGACATAAAACAGATGGAAGTATGATAAAAACAACAAACAGTATGTTCTTTTTAATCTAGATAGCAAAACCAGATCAAGATAACAAAACAAACTGCTGCTGCAGTGTGATTCATGTGAAAAGAGTCTGCAAAGGTGATGCAATGTTAATGGAGATTGTGGGAGAAAGATGCTAGTTTTAAAATTACAGAAATTAATACATCAGGTCAGAAATAAATGAATGCACACAGTCCTATAAAAAGAAAACAGGGGCTAGGACTTCTCACCTGCACATTAGAGTTGTCTCCACCATTAGCCGCCCGCCGCCTCTTGCTACTGTTCCGTCGCAGGAAACTGAAAGTACGATGGTGATGCCTGTCATCTCCTTTGTCAATACTGATGGCATTTATATTCCATTCACATTGCATGGGTGCAGACAACATCCAAGAGGGTGTCATATAGGGTGAATATCACAACATCCAATGGAGTGTTACAACATCATTCAGGTTGGCACGCAGGTGATATTATGGTAAGGTGTTTGTGAAAGTCACAAAGACCACAACATCAATGTCCAGTTGTATTCACAGAGTGTCATTTAAAATGGCAATGTGTGTGTGTGTATCAAAACAATGAATGTAATTCCAAAGAGGCAGCAATATGGTGCCATCAATATATTTAAAAAAGATATAATGAGTTCATGATCATTGTTAATTTATGTTAGATTTTGTTTGTGAACAAATTCACAAGATCCAAAAAATTATCCACATTAAATATGACATCAGTTAATGATGAGTGGGTTGGTCCACAACAATGAGCATATCATCCACAACATCAAGGGAGAGTAACATCCAGCGTAGGCAGAGGCACAACATGGAAGAGATAGAAAATAAAATACAACAAGCATTAGACTGATGTAATTTCTAATTACAAATAGAAAATTAAACTGGTGTGGGAAGGGTGGGGGGAAGGGGTCCTTTATTTCTTTATGGTATTATAAAGGTTCCTTTTCAATCTGGACACAGGCTTCCCATTCTAAAGAAAAGGACCGGTTGATCCATCAGTATCAGTTCAAATGCTAATGAAAACTCGGGGATCTATCTAAGACAAGATCTACAGTGCAAGGGAAAAGCTAGAATCTTATATAAAACATCATGTAAAAAAATATTCGAGGTTCATTTAAATCTATACTGTCATTAGTCAAGTCTAGACAAGGGGTACAGCAAGGAATTCAATTAAGAGTAATACAACATGTACCAAACTAGACTGGACTGGGAGATCCAGTGTTGATAGCTATAATATCCATCTACAGAAAAATTGTCACACTACTAAGGGCTCAGGCAAACTCAGGACATCTGGTTTTCAATTTTGAAGTAGAACTAGGATTTACAGTACAACAATAACCCACTGAACCCAATTTTTGTCTGTTAAATATTGGGGGGTATTAGGTTACCCCGTTACCCTCTTTATTTTTATCATTTAATAGCATTGTGCATAAAAATACTCACAATAAATTGCTATATGAATGCTGTGGCTTCTTTACCTATCCATGAATGCCTTCCAAGGAGTTCTGGGTTTTTTTGTTATGTGAAATGGGTAATTTGGGTATCCATGAATTCAAAGGCAGTTAAAATGTGCTGTGTACATGTATGAAACAAACCAATGGTATCAAGGGATTGCTTAGAAGAACTTGGAAAATATATGAAGTATCAATGTTCTGGGACTTCCTGCTTTGAAAATATTATTTAAAAATAAACAACAACCTAGCAGCCCAAGGGAAAAGGCATTTATTTGGTGGGAGAGGGATCAGGATTAAAAGACTTCATATTTAGAGCCATGTGATTGAGAAACATCATGTTACACTAGTTACAGTGGTATACTGAAAATTTCTTGTTCTAGGTCACTGTATGAATGTCTTTCAAACAGTCCTTATTTTGTCATGATATTTCTCAAAGAACAAGAGTCCATGAAAATTCAAATGCTCTCATTGCTTCACAGAAAGCCATGAAAAAAACAAAACAAACTGATCTCGTGATATGAGACCTTATATTTTATACCTCAAATGAGGTTTACAGTTTTAAGTCAGTGAAGATTTGTTGTATTTCATATGACATGGAATTATGATACAATATCCAATTTCAAAAGAACCATGACATTTTGAATTAGAGACTTTGGCTGGACTAGTGAATGTGCAGATCATGTTATTACATGATTGTACACAGAAAGATAATATCATAACAAACTGTTAGTCCTTGATTGGTGCAAAGTTAGAGGACATGTAGGCCTATATATCTGTCTTCAGTGACTTAAATCCAAGCTGTCTTTCATAAACCAATTTTAGGATCTCTTATTGCACCAAGCTAAGTCTGCTAAGACAATCAGTTCTGGATTGGTAACAATTCATAAACCTCATTATCAGCATGATCACTTTGACTCTATATATGCCCTATTATCTTCCCTACTTGTAGATCTGGGCAAACCATACCTGTGTCCTCCACCACCAGCTCCATCCAGATTGTCATCAGAATGCTCAGAGTCCAGTGACTGACTGGATCTAGCAGAAGACGTCCTCATTCCACCCATCAGCCGGCGGAATAAAGATGGCCGCTGTAAATATATAGTATGGAACATTAAACTTACTGAACATGAGACCACCAGAATTGTGTTCCTACTCTGTTAGTAGTAAGCTCAAATATAATGCTAAACAAAATACAAAAGGTGATCAACCTGACTGTCCATATATGGTTAAGACAGATTTAAATAGTAGGCAAAATGCATGTAAATGAGGAGCAAAGATGCACAAAAGGCACATTTTGATTTCCATACTTAATACAAAAGGATAGAAATAATATGGAATGGGGAAAGTCATAGCATACAGCGTTACAATACTGGTTTCAATTACGGAATAGCAAAGGGAATGAAATGAAATGAAATGAAATTTCCAAGAACAAAAGCTATATCTTACCATGAATTTCATGAATAAAAAGGAAACACAGAATGTGTTCTTAATATTAGATATTATAGTGTAAACTAAAAAATTAATATTTCTAGCTTAGGTTAATATTAAATGATTAGATCTAATAAGTTCTGTAGAAAGAATTTTATTGTCAGCACATTCTATATAGACTGCACCCAAACTAACTTTTATAAAAGTCATGGGATCTCACAAAATATTTCATATTAAGCATATCTTGTAATAGCCATTGAACTAATCTATGACTTAAGAAGTGTTTCTGAACAGTGCTAGTTTCTTAAAAGCAATTTTCTAAGAAGCGTATTTGAGTGGATTTATCAGGTAATAAAGAACACAAAATTGTGGCCTTTGAAAAGCTCATTCCATAAATGTATGTATAGCTTTTGTTCTGGAAAACAAAAAAAGTTGTGTATAATAGATATATCGACCACATTATATCGATCTTAATGTGACCACATGAGGATAAAGTAATATAACTTGAGGGGTAGGAATTAAACAACAGTAAACTGTTAGGTTTCATTCAAGCCTTTTAAGCCAGCCAACAATATCTATCATAGACTAATGAACCAGAGGGTAAAACGTAGGAAAGCATTACAAATTTATAATAAAGACTGATACATACATAGCCAGCACATGTATTTGACATATATGCAACAAACAGTACATAGGCTACATGGGGTACACCATCATTATCCATGTACAAGATGCAGGATGCTCATATGATAAGACAAAAGTTTTACATGCACATTTATGAACATGAAAATTGTGATTCTCAATACATACGTACATAGGTTAAACATGCCAGTTACACATGGTAAAACATGATGCATGCCAGTATCATAAAATCAACATAACAATTTGATGGCTACGTCGTAAGTCAAGCTAACCACTGACAGTTACATGTGGGCAGGAAAGACAGGAATCACTGCTAATTGTGAAGACCATCTCATTTCTTACACATGTAGACTTACACTAAAAATAAATGTTTCGTCTATGATGTTTTACAGAAACTTATGTTTCTGATTATCAAAAGAGGGGGCGCAGGGAAATGATATTCACACTGACAATTATTTAGGTTCATGGACAACTTGCTTCTATCTCAGCTGCTGATCATGTGCTCCATACTGAACCACTAAATGATGAAGAATGAAAAACTAGACTAAGCCAATCTACAGCATGTTGCTTCAGTTACATCTTATTTCAATTACCTGAAGTGGCTGAAAGTGGGCTACATATTACATCTTTAGCAAAAACTAACCTTTTCGAGTCAGCCAGGCAGGATAAATAATCCCATATTTGCCATGGCCTGAGAGTGAGGCTCAAATATGTGACTAGGTATAATGCTTATGGAGGCCTCAGATTTAATCCCTGGTCAGGTGACTTTTCTTTTTCATTTTTTTTCTTTATTCTTCTTTTTTCATTTCCTCATGTATTATCTGATTCATTTATTTGCATCTGCATTTTCCTGTTTGATGGGTTTGTTTATTAATTAAGTACGGTATAACATGTATAATTACTGATAAACAAAAAAGTGATTGGAACACAGAACTGCAGGGTAAACAATCAGTGAGCCTCAGATCGCGTAATTTAGCCATGTGGAAAGCTGATTTTTAGCCCTCCGAAAGGTGAAACATCCCTGAAATTTCAGACAGACTAATGAAATAATCTGGTTTTGAGACTAATTAGCTCTTCATCTAAACATTTCACTAGCCAGTTACACCAGTTCTACCTTGGCAGCAGTCTTTACATTTTCTTCCCATACTCACACCCAGCAAAATCCAATATAGATCTGTCAGTATTTGCCTAAATATTGTTTGTGTCATGCCGTTCCTCAGTTTAGTGGCCAAGTCTAGACCTCAGTTTTCTAAGTAATTACCATGCAAGACACATCAGAATGCAAGACACCAGGAGAGTGCTACTTCAGAACTCAAAGAAATCCTGCACCTATTCACTACAGTTAATTTGGCACCACAGGACACTGTTGACTGGCAGTATATGAATCGTTAAAAACTGCCTAAAAAAACTTTGATAAAGACAGAAATTGCTGCTTCACACCAAATTATAAAAAAATACTTTCATATCGTCAGTCACAAAAGGGGCATGTTCAGTTATCAGTACAAAGGGAAATTCACATTTCATCTCAGTTTGAGCAGCAATAGCAAAGTTAGGCTGCATGCATAATCAAGGCTAATTTTTAAAAATATAGATTGAAGGACTGCCAAGAAATAAACAAACTAGGACCTAAGCTAGACCTATCTAGTCAATTAAAAAATGTATCAGATATTACATGCTCATTCCAAACATCATCTGCATTATCATGCACTTCAATGTCACAAACGTTTTTCAATGCATGCGAGTGCTCACTCAATCTTAGTGATGAATAACTTTCTTGAGTCCAATACGGCACAGACTCTTCATATTTATACCATGATTCTCTGATCCTTTCACACTCCTATAGTAACCCAGGACTAGCTGCCATCATCCACACTATATTGCCAACCAAACCAAAGTAACATAATAGAGTATTGTGTTTTTGCACACAGCACTGCAGTAAACGCTTGTTGAATTTGAAACTCTGGCACATTTCAGAAGCAATATTCAAGGCCACTCCACTCCTTAGTCCAGGGTTGGGACAGGTTAGGGTAGTGTTAAGGAGGAAAAAGTGAAAATGCGAGAGTCACTAGAAACAATCATTGCCTGGGAATTCTCTTATGTGTGTTTCCTCTTTTCTTATCCTGCCTTGACCCTAAATCAAGTCTAAGTAGGAATGTCCTTGAATATTGTCCATGAACAAAGTCAAACAGAGTCAGATGTATATGGTGCCAGTATCTGGCAGCCTAATATGTTGTGAGTTAAGATTTAGGTTTATGTAACCAGGTGGAAAGGCAATACAGTAGTATGGTATTCTTTCTCTTATGTTTAAGGGGGAGGAAGGTGAGCTTAGTCTGATAATTTTTCAGATGTTACATATTATTTTAAGGAAGTGTGTCACTAAGGATTTTACCAAATTACTGTGAATGATCAATTTTGAGAAGAAGGGCCGAAAAAAACCTACTCTATAAATTTTTGTTCCTGCCGGGGATCGAACCAGGGTCTCTCAGCTTGCAAGTCCGAGCGTGTTACCACTACACTACAGGGACGCTAACTTCACAGCAATTTAATTCTTGAATACCTACTACCTGAATTGGTCCCTACTTCCACCTGCGAGCCTAGTGTTCACCCGTGACCCTAACACACTTCCCAACTGCTAACATTTATACATGATTAAAGAGCAATATTATTGGACATGGGTAGGGGCAGAGTTTGAACCCAGGAAGCATGGCAAATTTTGTAAATAAAGCTGAAAAACTGACAACACCCCAAATTAGCACACATTAATTGGCAGAAAGGATAGCGTGCCATGTGCAAATGCAACCTCTATTATGATCTAAAGAAATGAGATGCTGTATCTATCAACTGCTTCAAGACTGTGCTGTGATCATTTATGAAGCAATGAGTTACAAAGATGTAACAACAATCTCCTTTCACTGAAAAAAAAAGGTCTATATTCTTCCCTTTACATGGATAATTTTTTTTAATTAACAAAAATAAAAAAAGATTTAAAAAGATCAACTATCTTCAAATCAGCTGTTTCCAATTTGGCATCCAAATATGAAATGTGAATGAGTACAAATGATAAAACAATGCATAAACCCAAACTCTTCATTTTTGCCCCAAACTATCACAAGCTGTAATCATGCAGACATGCTATAAAACCCTAACTCAAACAAACAAAGTACGCAGTATTCGTTGCTGTTTCTTCTTTTGATAGGCTGGATCTTAAAGTTTAAAGTTAGGAATACTGTACCATTCTACCAAATATGCCTTTCTTACCATGGCATCACACAGATACACTTAACAATAAAATACATGCCCATTCACTGGCCTAGTATGTACAAAACATGCTGTGGAAAACTTGACATTCTCTATTTGTTTTGAAGACTTTTTTGGTGTGCAATTGTTCTTTGTGACAAAAGCGCAATAAAAAATAGAAAGGTTATGACGTAACATCAGCAGTGATGTGAAGTAAAGGGCAAACCTGAGTAATGCAGATGAACATGAAATAGGCAACATGAAATTATTAACATGCAAACAGTGTGCTCAGAGACCAGCATCCCACCACAATCTTTGTATGAAACTATTTTGGGCAAAACCACGGTACAAACAAGACAACAGGCAAACCAGCAGGAAGAAATCACCATCCTGCCAATCACGTGACATGAACATACACAAAAAGTGCTTCATCACTTTTCAAAATGCAATTCTTGTGTCTTATACGTGCTGTCAAATCTCAGTACTGCTTCTTTTATGCAAGCATGTGGACCCTCACTTAATTCATACTGTTGGGGAGATTCTAATTTTTTTTTTTTCAAATTCATCCTTTGAGTGCTGACTTAAAATCGTTTTTGTTTGGAGAACGCTTACTTAAAACTATGAGAATTTAGACAAGTCTGGCATAATTTGAACCATTTTTTTTCAGTTATTTTATTTAACATAAAATAAATATGAAGCAATAGATATTCTGCAATCATGATGTGCCTGGTTTTCTTGCAGAGATCGCCAAAACATTGACCAAATTTGTTCGCCTTGGTGGTTCAGCACACTCTACTGCAACACCACATTTGTGAATCATCGCACCCAAAGGGTTCAATAATTCATTTACTAGTCAAGTAACAGATGAAACTTGACTTCTATCCTTCTAATGTTTCTGTGTGAAAACTTCAAGTCCATTTCAGAAAATACATTTGAAACTGTTATTAATCTAAAAGTCTTGAATTTGCTTGTAATAGTCTACCCTTATGTGATATTGTTAATGATATGTAAACATTTTGTACTAGCATTAGCAGGCACATATACTCTTAACCCACATAATCATTTCATTTTCAAAAATGAGTACTGGCATCCTTAAATCATCTCATTTGTATTCAGATACAAAGGTCACAAGCATAAATGACATATTTGCCTATTACCTTACATAACAACAGAGAATCTTTGCCTGCTTACTGTCAACACTTTCAAGAAATTAACTACTGTACTGAGAGATGAGTATTTGATACAATATTTAAAATAAAAAAAAGAAAAATCGCCATCTCTTGCATTCACAAAACTCACAGTTTAAAAAACAAACAAATATCAAACCAACGATGAAAGTCTTTTCTTGGACATGAACCATGCACAAACGAAACAAGACAACAAAATAGTCTTCTTTCAAAGTCTTACTGTAAATGTGCTCTGCAGTGAAGTTATCATGCAAAAATGATAAAGAAATTAAAAAACAAAAATAAAAGGGCAAAGAATATGTTTGTGCTAATGTGCTGTCAAACTCCTAAAAGTCTCACTCTAAAAATATAGCAAATTTCTCAAGGCCAATAGAGAAACAAACTTGAGTAGAAAATAAAAAAAAAACAAACCAAAAAATAAAACTTCTAAGTAAGTTCAGAAATCGTTAGCCCAATTTTCTCTTTTTCTTTCTACTGTTACCTTTTCATGATGGTTCTGAGAAAAATCAAAGGAAATAAAATGAAATTCGTAACTGTTAAAAAGTAAACAACAAATATTTTCTAACATAAATGTTGCTTGTTTTGGATTGTAAAACGGAGAGAGAGATTGTGTTGTAGAGTAAAAAACAAAACCACCAGGAAATGTAAATTTAAAAGAGCATGATGGATGAAATAATTATGAAAAGGAATTGTGTACTGTAAACTAGCCAAATGTCTTTAGAAGAAATACTCAAGTGAAAACTTGGTAAATTGTAAATGATTTCGAGTAAATTCATGAACAGGCAGAAACTCTGGTGGTTCAGAAGAGAGTGAAGGAAACTGGAAAAGCTGCAGGAGAAATAAGTAAAGTTTTGTCAATAATGAGAGGACACACCTTCACCCTCCAACAACTCAGAACATAACAAGTTTCAGTAGATGTGCAACTGATGCTGGTTTCACATAATGGCCTGACTAGGCACTTGTTGCAAGCGGTGCTGTACATTTTTATTTAATCTTGAGAAAAATATCAATCAATAAATGACACTTGCAAGAAAAGTAACTAATCAGAGTTTCGTTAAAAAATGTACAAAATGCTAAGTAATAGAATGTAAAAGCATAATGTGCTGTAAAAGCTTTTGGGAGAAATATTTGCCCAAAACAGACTGACTGGTGGACAGACAGACAAATAAACATACGAAACATGAAACAGAATGGTGGGATGGTGACAAAGGTTACACTGATACAGGAGGAACAATGGAGAAAAGGTTATGGGGAAGAGCAGATTCAAACATGTCAATGACATCAACAAACACAATGTGCATGAAAGCGAACTATCTGAAAATAATACTTAAAAAAAAAACAAAACCAGGTAACTGGGCATAACAGTCTGCCTTCACTTAATCTGAAGCAAGCAATATGTTGAGGAAATAATTCACTGTTGAAAGGGAGACAATCATTCTTCAAGTCAGTCAGGGCAGGGGTAAGAAATCAAATGATGATGTTTGTACCGTAATATGCAAGGGAGGAAAGCCATGCTCGAAAAAGCAGAAGCAAACTGAAGACTGTGCTATAATGATGAAAATGTAAGGGGGGAACACAAGATTTCCCACTGAAAGCCATGATGATCAAAATCACACACAGATGACATCAGAGAAGCCAAAAAAACAAAAAAAACTGACATGCTGGGCACAGCCATAACACATTGGGGCACTAGGTGGCACTGATGTGAATGAGGAATGAGGTAATTTCAAGACTGGGAAATATACAGCCATGGGCATTTAAAGCTGGTGAACTATAAAGCGGCCATAGCTACTTACTTAGCAGTACGCAAATATGAATGCTGAATTCATGGAACTACTGAAGGCATACTAGTCTATAAAATGGCAGCATGACCTTACGATGTCCCTTTGAATGATAAAAATATTTCACTCCAGTGTAGTTGTAAACCCCTTCAAATAGGCAAGACCATGCTATCAAATAGGCAAGATGATTTTACAAGAAAGCTACAACTCTAAAGCAGCAATTATATAGCACCTCAAAGCAAAGACAGCCCAGACAAAGTGTTCTTGTGAAATACTGCATCAAAACTAGCAAATAGCACAGCACTATCTATTACTTTGTAGAATGGATTAAAAAAAAAATGACATGAGGCTGGGGAGGAAGAAACATAAAAGATAATGCAAATTAGTAAATTATTGCATTTAAATGTACACAAAGGTAGAATAACTGTCATGAATATAAATCATAAGAATGAATTTGGAAAAAAAGAGTGAAAGAAAACAGAAGAAAGTCCATACCTCCATTTAATAATGAAGAGCTTGTGTGTGTAATCAGCTGATTTATATTAGTCTTGATGGGATGTTTTTTGTTTTTAACCCAGGTCGAATACCGATTTGTTAGTAAAGTTAGAATTACACAGTATGTTGGTGTGTGATATATGGTAGGCTTACATTGCCTTGGTTGTGACATTGCAATAACTGGATGGTGCTTTCACATGGAAAGCTAAGTATATGAATGCAGCATATAGCCTACAGTATAAGACAAGATTCTTATTTTGGGCGGCGGCTTAGCTTGCCCTGGTTCAAAACTGTTGCCTTGAGATAATAAAGTTCATTCAATATAATAAAAGTCTTCTTTTGAAGAGTATTGATAAAGACTTGATCTATGTGAAGAGCTGTTGCTTCAGCCAGAGCTATATGCCTAGATTTCGTAATTTCTCTGAGAGGAAAAATATTGGTCATAATAAACCAATAAATGTCACATTTAAAATACCTGCTACAACATATTATGGGCAGACCATAATTTATGTCAAATATGGAGTTTTATATCATGTCTGTTGTATGAAATCCTCATTAGTTACTTTTATCTGCCACCCTGCAGAGTTTAACTCTGCAAAATATCTTTCTAAATAAAATTTTGAAAAACTAACCTTATGTTGGATTGCCCTTCGATATTTAAAGTTGCTGAAATTCTGGAAACACTATAATATATTGTTTTCATATATTCATATCCACGTCAAGACTAAATATAAAAAAAAAAAAATCTTCCACAACTCGGCAGTCTTCTTCTTCTGTCTGTGAAATACCTTTACATCTAATAGACTCTATCACCAAACAGCATCACAGAGCTTCCTTGCATATGTAGATTGAAAATTCTAGTGAATGAGATCGGACTTTTGTCGCAACAGCAAGAGCTTACAGCATATGACTGGCTTCAATATAAAAAGAGCTCCAATCAGTTTTTGCTACAACAATTAGTCTACGTTTTCCTGCATTTGTAATGAAGGCTGTAGAAATCCAGATAAAAGTTCAGCAAAGCCATTTCAAATTTCTATCATTTGACAAGATCTGACTGATACATATTCTGAAAGCAAAGGAGTTAACTAAATGTTTCAAACAGATGCTCTGACACATTGCCATAACAATACTAGTGCTCCGGCCATTTGGAGGCTCAACCTGTTTTCAATGTATGTTTAAGGCTGGCATGGCTACAGCCGTGAAAAGAAATTCAGGATATGTGAAATCTGATGATAGAGTATGCACCTGCATTACAGTAATTTGTTAGGCACTTAAAAATACAGTATCATGTATTATATATTAAATGAGGCATGATTTCAATTTTGAAGCGAACTCTATAATTGCAGACACAGAGCTAGTATGCTAAGTACATTTGGGCTTGCTTATAACAAAATTTGCAGGATGTGCTAAACTGTTCTGTATTGAGGATATAATGGCATTTTACATTATCTATACTATACAATGGGAATTTCCCTGGTTCATTCAAATTTCTCCAGGAACCACATCTAACGCACCATTGTGGATTTTGGCGTGCAATCATCTAGTCAAACCCAAAGACAGCTGCAGCTGAATTGCGCATCAAAACATTCCAATAATTAGCAGTTGAAATATGAATGAAAATTTGAACTATGTGAACCCTCCTCTGACTGATCTAATTCTCACTTGGGGAATTGCAAAGTGTTTTAGATTAACAGTAGTTTCATAATAAGAGTTCTGGTCTGAAGTGTTTTCATGAATAATTTAATCCCCTTATATCCTGACTGTTAGACAAATAAAAGCCACCACTTATAAGTTTAAGTGACATGGTGCTGTACAAGAATGCAAATATGGTTATTGTTATTCTGCTGAGAAAGTAGATATAGTCTTGCAAATCATGATTTTTGACATGGATGAGTGCAGGGTGTGTGGCTGTAAGAGCAAACATGGAAGAAATTGTTTAGAGAAAAGAGAAACCAAAGCAAGAATCAAACAGAAATAAATCCAGTAGTATAACTAAATAAGAAAACCGAAAGCAATTCAAATGCCTGTAAAAAAAATTACCTAAAAATGAAAATATAATGAAAAGATAAAATAAATGATGGTGATATTAAGTATGAATTTAGTATGGTCAGATGTTAGCAAAAGCCTATAGACTAGCATGCAGTTTCGGCTTCTAGACCTGGGCCCCCACTATTCTTCCCTTCACCATTGGAGAGTTCTGATGGACTTGCTTTTACCTTATGATGAGGGGCAGGGCTCTGAAAGAATTATTTACATCTTTATATTCATATCAACTTCTCAGGCAATATATTTCTATTATGGTATTGGTTTGGAAGCTGGCAATGCAACCCAGGCGTTGTACATAAAACCAAGACAATCATTTCAATCATTCCACCCACCCAACTCTTTATCTTAATAAATTCTGTTCATAAAACTGTATTAAGAGTGTACATTTTTAAAATTGTCTTTTAACAGTACAGTTTTATGTAGCTTTGGTTACTTAAACTTGCTTTGCTCTGAAAAAGTTAGTGCCTGACACTGCACTGAAGCTGACGATGCTGGCTAACATTAACAGACTATTCCTTAAAATTCCTTTGTAAGTAATGCAAATAATGCAAGTAAGTAATTGCAAGTAATGAAAACTTTCTCATAGATCTACCACAACTCCACTATTTGCTTTTGACCTTGTAATGACAGTCAAACAGCATCAGGAAAATTCAGCTACCATGATACTCCACCTCTCCCTCCATACTAATAGGTTACTGGCCCCATACTAACCACATAATGCGTACAACATTTAGAGAAAGGAATAGACATGATAAAGCATGGATGAAAGCCAGGGAGAAAATATGGAGGCTTGGCTGGTCAACAAATAAAAGAACATGATGCATGTCTCAGATGTCCTTCTTAAATTGTTCATCCATTGACTGAATTTGGTAATTTTTTTCACAACATTTCACAAACATAGCCATATTGTCAAGCCTACAAATTTTCTTCAATGGACTGAGCAGTTATGACTTCAACCTACAGTGACCTTGAAAATGGATGGAGTGATTAACCTAATAACATCCCACTCTTTACATCAAAACCACTATTGTGAATATAACAATGAAAGAAGTATTTATTCACTGCCAGGGCAAAGACATGACTTCCAAGCTGTATGACCAGCACTGGCAAATACAACACCATTTTGTCAGCTTTCTGGGAAATTATGGGGACAGTAGATAAGGGAATGTCAACCTAACATCTATTCTGAAGGGGAGCATAGATGTAGTTATATACAGTAGTTTAGACATATCATACACACAGTTATGGGCAACAACCTGATGACGAATGTGGGTTTGATATCAACACCAAAAGCAATACAGATGCGGGATGATGATGGTAGGAACAGACAGCAGCGTATAAAGGGCCTCATGCTTGGGGGTGGAAGTTTCCATGCGTCTTGTTAACACAAAGCATTATCCTTCTTCATTTGACACACAAGCATTCAAACTGATGCATTTAGCAAAGCATATACAGGGTATGATCGATCAGAAGGGATAATTAGTACTCAGTCATTCATTCACAAAATGCACACGGATCACAAACCCATGGACATGACATTGGTGTTAGTAAACTCTTAATCCAATCAACATGTACATTACTTTTCTCATATACATCAACAAGTTCCACAAATCACATTAAAATGCAAACCATCAAGATCAAAATCACGTCTTTTGTTACTCAGATAAAAGCTTCAATACATTAGTTATGATGAGCTTTCATCTGTTGAATGTGTTCATTCATTAACCTGATCACGCATCCTTAATACATCCATAATAGAAACAATACTGTTGACTCCACTCAAACAAAATCAGCTTAATGGCCCTTGCTGGTAAACTCCATTTTATAAAGAAAACAGAGATAAAAGTGTAGAACAGATGGTACCACTACAGTACATCTCATTTTTTATCAAAGGTTTTTGCATGGAGTTGCAACTAAGCAGAGTCAACAGCATTTAAAACTTTACTAATGTAAAGGCATGTTATTTTTACATTTTTATTGCCCCCATCCCCTCCCCCTCCCCCCAAAGTTCTCAGAGGCAAAATACTATAGATCTAGAGCTTCACCTTATAAAACATTTAACCTAATCACTGCCTTACGATAAATTATTGAGCATCTGATAACAAAATAAAATGGAGCGACTGCACTATTGCTTCACTTTCTTTATTTGTTAACAATAATCCATTCTTTAGAAAAAGACTGACACAATAGATTTGTGAAGAATTGGAATTCTTTTGGTTTTTGTGCTCCATTCTGAAGAATTTATTTGCTATCTATGGCAGTGAACAGGTTAATAATTTAAGAAAACATCATTACCTCACTACAGCACCATTTCTGTGCTTCTCTCCCTCACTATGTGTATCTCTGCTATTATGAAAACTAAATGACCAATGTCTTGGATTTTCTAACCTTTATGCTTGACATTACCAGCATGGTGGGACTATGCAGTCCAGTGGAAAAAGAAGAAGGTGAAAAATTGCAATGACTGAATTAATCTTGATTATATTTAGGAATAATAGATGTTGCAATTTATTTCAGGCTGAAGTTAATGGGAAGCAGACAAGCTAAGAAAAAAACTCCTGTCATTAAAAAGAAAACAACAACCGAAAACTTGTTTTCCAAGTGTTTCTTGAATATAAACTTCAGCTCTAATGAGAGTGTG
Organism: Ellobium chinense; assembly: GCA_033807755.1. Taxonomy (NCBI): domain Eukaryota; kingdom Metazoa; phylum Mollusca; class Gastropoda; order Ellobiida; family Ellobiidae; genus Ellobium; species Ellobium chinense. The sequence continues at coordinate 338,969 of JAWQUT010000207.1, forward strand.
TGTACAAACAGTCTATGAAGTCTACTTACCATTTTAAAGTTGTTGGATGCATTCTGACTGGCCTTGTATGCTTTCCAGTTCTCAGAGATCAGCAAGCCTGCATAGATTTTACCCACTGACATTTTGCCTTCATCTAGTTCTGTAACACAAAAATCACATGCAGTTTGCAAGCTTTATTTATGAAATCATAATCTCCATGAAAAAAAATAATATGAAAAAATCTATATCATAAAACTGGCCCTGTTCTAAAACATTTTGCCAGTTGCAAAGCGACTGTCAGAATGGACAAAAAGAAAGCAGAAATTAACAGGATGTGAGAGACACTTTTTTCGCATTGCATTATATTATTAGCTCTTAGGGAGGTATTCTAAACTTACCATAAGTGCCTCTTAAAGTCTTAATTATGTCTTAAAAGGAACAAGGGAAAAAACAGCTTAACTTCATAATGGTTAAGATTAGCCTATTCAATTATTTACATGCAAAGGACAAGCCAGAAGGAAATAATTTTACCTACTCCTAATTCTCAAACATATTACTGAAACTGTGAAGGTTAGCATTAATATCAGCATAAAGAGAAAACACTGGGTGAAAATATTTTCCTATGAAATTCATGCTGTGATTAGATACCATTTATGCAGGACAAATGGAATAAATGAACTGCTGACAGCTCAGTTGTACACAAAGACAAAACCAAGTCCCATTTCAGCTGGCAAGAATGCTAAAAATAAAACAGCTGGTTGGAGTTTTGTATGACTTCTTCAAAGATATGTTAATTTTATGGTATTCACTGACTCTCCTATGTTCAAAAGTATGAGAGACAAACGTGAAGTGTTATTCAGTTTTCCAAAAAGCTGCATGACCTCTCTTACAGAACCAAAGAAAGAACTGGAGTAGGGGCACTCATGTCTATGCAAAGGACAACAACAAACCATCACTAGGAGGCATCAACAAGTCCATCATTTTCTTGCCCTGGACTGGCCAAAGTTTGCGAATGGTATCTCTCATTTCATCATCCCTTCTGTCCATGATTTCAGCTGTTCAGAAAAAAAAAAAATCAATCCGAGAAAGTTAGGTCTAGCTGAATCAGTTGGGAGCAAAATAGTTAAAGATTGGTTACACTGGAGAAACCACATGGAGTCTACACTATAAAATTTCAATTGGTCTACAGTACCAATAATTAATAAAAAAAAGCCAAAGATTTTCCAGTTTGCTCTACTTGGTTATGTAGATCTAAATGGCCTGTTACGAAACTACATCTTATTAACACTACTCATTATCAAGGAACTAATCTCTTAAAATCTTTAAATTTGCTTGCTTGCCCCCTGTTAAGTCCTTATTTTCAAGAAATTTTCAGCTGAAAGGGAGTAATGGCTGGGTTGGTTCTTTGTAACATGCATGTTGATAAAATACTCAATTCTGAGTCACCAACAGCAAAGGAAGAAGTAGAGGAAGAGAATTACCAAGCATACATGGCATCTTAATAACAGTAATAATAATAATGCGGTTTGTAAGTCTCGTATTCAGGCTAATGCCCACTCATGAGACTTCACACTATCTTTATCAATTATCATGGAACAGTCCAGTACAAACAACCCTAACGCTGCCATCCCGTAGCTTTACTATTATACCCTGGATGCCAGACAGTTTAAAAATCTATTAAAAAAAAACAAAAATGATGTCCCCAATATAAATAAAGCAGAAAACTACTCAAAAGATCAGCGAATCAAGAGTTTTTTTGGCTGCAAAAATATATAATGTATGCAGAAATGTTTTTAGGACCAAGCGAAGTCATTCATGCATTAAAAACACTTTCATAGTTTTTGTCAGTCTGCCTCTGAGACACTAGGCGGTATAATTTTGACTTTTGTAGCATGCAGCAGTCAGAATGCTACCGGAACATTTGTCGAATACTGCAGCATAAGGATTGAAACTCTTAGACTTAAGTCGCAAGGCCATCAGAATATCAGAAAACCGGGAAAATACCACAGGATTTATACCTGTGCTTCCTTAATGTAAGGGAGTAACATGGCTCTAGACTACATTGTATCTTTTGAGAGATTTTGGGGCTTACGGGTGTGTGCTTAGAGCATAACACTATTATTTTTCTGATGAAACTACATTCCTTGTTTTGGAATTGAAAATTTTAAACAGTGCCGGCCAATAAATCGCTGCAGGTAAAAGCTTGAAACAAGGCCAGGATCGGGAATAGAATGTTTCAATGACCTTAATAACTGACATCTCCAAAAAGTTAAACATACCTTTTCAAGTGGCTAAAGTAGGCAACCGTTGCCTACTTTCAGTTTACTTCACAGCTTTGTTTTCCGATCACAATGCTTGTTTACTACTAACTATAAGCATAATTCAGTCATTCATGTTTTGAGCCCCATTCTCAGGCCATGGCAAATATGGAACTGTTGGTCCTGGCTGACTGAAATTGGAAAGGCGAATTTGAGATGACGAAAAAAAACCAAAAAAAACAACGGGTCTGGCAAGGGAAAGAAGAGTTCAAGTATATCTTAACAGCACTAATAAGAGAATATAGATTAACAAACCTGGTCCCATCTTTATAATGAGACACTCCCTTATCAGTGCAAACAGGGTTGTAGTGAAATGCACTGTCCCATCTTCTGCCACCGGCATGTTCATTCGTATAAGTTTCTATAAGAAGAGACACACAAGTAGATGGAATGAGTTTTGAAATGAAGGGATAAAGGGGGATAGACTACCCTTCCATTGTAGATGATAGTGCATTAATGTGGTGCACACTGCCCTTTTTCTAAGTCACTACATTTTGCACCCAGTATTGCACTTTAATAATGCACTTTGTCCTAATGTGGATGTTGATCTTAGGGAAGCCACCTCAGAATACAGTTGTTACTTCACAATCAGATTTCGCACATGTATCTTAGACATGTTAATGCATATGTATACCGAGGAGTTTTCATTATTTGTGTCTCAATAATATCTTATGTGGAACTGGGGGGAAAGGCTGTTTTGCAAAGAGATTGATGAAATTTACAATTAGAAATATAAAATGTTTTTGTACCATAAAGTTTTGCTGTGATCAGGTACTAAACTTACCCTATAAGCCAAATTGTGACAGAATTAGGAGCATAAAATGTTTTTGTACTATGGAGAGTGCTTAAGTGAGCTACTATTTATATTATACCTACCCTATAAGCCAGTTTGTAAGGACACTTTCTCCCAAACCCAACAGGTGGTTCCATGTTCCTAAGCATCTCATACATATCTGTGTAGTGTATCCTTCCCCTGAAATATACATAGAACATTGAATGAATAAAATGAATTCTGAAGAAAGAGTCTCATTCTTTTCATGAAATCTATCTTTGGCATCATTTTTAATAGAATCAACTGGGTCTAAAGCAGTAATCTTTGAGAAATTACTGCTATGTTTGGAAACTAAAAGAAAAAAAAAATTGAGACTGCAAACTACATTAAAAAAAAAAAAAGGAGGCTAAGAGGCTGCCAGCAATATTCGATACCATTTCAAAACCATATTCCTCAGCACTGAGGAATACTTTGGATGCTGAATATGTGAGAACCAGCACCTTTATAAAACACATTGACAGAATCTAGCTTTTGAACTCCTAATAAGAAATTCTTCGACTCTGGTGTGTGTTTTTGCAAGCCATGGACTTCTGATAATGTGTGTGAGATCAGAGAATATACTGCTTCCTTAGTGATCAGGAGACTGAGATATGATTTACCTCTTGTACTGAATAACAACTGGATCCATATTTCCTTAACATATTACTTACATTGATAACAGCACCATCATATAATCAAAAAGCTGAGGACACATATATAATCCACACAAAATTGACCTTTCTGAAGCAATTTACAGAAAGCTCTTCACATAGCTAAATTAGGTTAGCCAAGGCCTCCACATGGCTAAATAGGCTAGTAGCAACCAATATTTATTAATTTTACAGTTCTAATTTCCAGTCATAACACGTGTGTACCAACAGCTGCAAGCATTACTCTGTCAGGCTATCAAACTTCACTCTGAGGCCATGGCAAACACAGGATTGTTTGTCCTGGCTGGCTGATATTATGTTGCTCTCCAGAAAAATCACATCAGCATCTGAAAAGATTACCATACAGACAGATCACAGTAAGAACTTACGTAGCTCCTGGATCATAATTGGACCACACCCTGACATACTCATCCAGATGATGGGGCCCCAATATAGAAGAGTCTCTGGTCAGGTAGTCAAAGTTGTCCATAATGACAGCCACAAACAGATTGAGCATCTGTCAGATATAGATCAAAGGACAGTATAAGTGAGTACATCAAGAATTGTGGAGATACCTCGGGTGAGCATGCCTTATGCTCCTATCATACAAATTACAGGGACTATGTTGTGCGTGCACTATATCAACAAAGTTATTGATTGAGATTACTTGAAACCATTGGATTTTGGTGAGCCTCAGGTCTGGCTGAAGCCTGTTGGCATGATAGGGTACACCTGCCAAAAAATATTGGGTATCTCTACTCTGCAGCATTGGAGGTAACGACAGTCATTATGTTATGTGCCTCCTATGCAAGCAATCCTATTCATAAGGCTTCACACATTTCTGATTTCATAAAACTCAGGTAAATTCAGACAAGCTCAATAATTTCTAAAGAGCCAAATGATTTCTCAAAATACCTAAAATATGTTTATAAGTCAAAATGAGCTTTAAGATGCTGTGCTATGAAGTCAGATATGAGGCTCTGTAGTTGATCAGGGCTGTCCCATATCATATTTCTGTCTACTGGGGAAATCAAGGGTAAATTATTTCTCCTCAGAAATACACTGATTTTCTGGGCAATGGTCAGTAACTGTAGATAAATTTTAGGTGGCGTATGAGTGATATAGTACGAGAGTTTTTCAACTGCAGTTTTCTCAGAATTTCTTTCCAATATACTGTGCGACCCCCTTCCACTTCAAACATATATAGCTTCAACCAGAAAAATGCTAGGTCAATTATTAAAATAAAATCTAATGAAACACACATATTAAACTTTCATATCAAACCAATAACTTGACTTAGGCAAAAAGCAACTCAATCTGTCTGAAGATATTATTCATTCTCAAATGTCTACATACATACTGGAAATAAAAGAACGGGCTTTACAACTCACCAAAAATGAGCAGAGGAAAATGAAAGAAACGAAGTAAATGTAAGCAAAATTGGAGCCGCAGCCTGACTCAGACATCTCTGGTGGGTCATCCGGGCGGATGGACTCCGGGTCACATGGTTTACCGGCCAGGCAGGACTGCATAATTTGCTGCCAGGTTTCTCCTGTTGCACACCTGGATGAAAAAGGAATACAAGGCGGTTTTTTTTTTTTACATTTCACATGTGAGCTTGCCACATGCTAAGTCCCACAGTTGCCTACATCAGCTCTTAAGGCCAAGCACATGAGACTGACCTATGCCTAGTGAGGAAGAAAGAAATAGCTGTAAATGGTATCCTTAAATCCCTTCACTACATTTGACTTACATAACCTTTTGGCTCCAACAACATCTGGATATAATGTACGACGCGGAAGAAGTATTCCTATACTGTATCTGACATATTTCTATATCCTGTTTCATATGTAATGAACTAATCCTTTCAGGGGTATAGTACAGTTGTAATTGTACTGAAGTGTCATAAACACTGACTGACACCTTCCCACCAATTAGCTCATGGTAATTTGGTGACATCAGCACCTAAAAAAAACATGACACAAAGATTGGTTAAAACCATGAAGAATAATCTTGGGCTTACTAACATTGGATAATTCATGCCAAGGATAAGGGCTATCTCAAGTGCATCAGGCACTTAAAGCCAAATACTCGTAGTTTGTGATACGATGCGAAAAATCTACTGGGATCACTAAGAAGTCAACATCTTAGCTGAAACTATGCCAAACCTGAATCATTTCAATTATGATACACAGTGATCAAAACTTGGTCCCCTTCCCAATGTCTTCAGAATTAAGTTACTTTTATGTAAAGAGTTTTCGTAAAAGGCATTTTTGAATGCAATATTTATCTCACAAAATTGTATTTATAGTTTGTCCTTACATTCCTGAACCATATTATGGTGAACCTTGAATATAACGAGCTCGGATCCAACGAAACCTCTCATTCAACGAGGGAAATGAAAATCCCCGGTTTTCCCCTCCTTATTTGTAATGAAAAATGTACCCCTGATCCAACGAATACATATTTCTGGCAATCTCGGTTCTCAGGAGGTCATCGACCTGAAGTTAGGCCGTCGCACATCCTTTTCACCCGCAATAAAACTGTCAGCAGCGACCACCTCCCGAAGGTTTACTTAACAATTGCTAAGAACATTCTACAAGACTGAGTCAACATGAAAGGTTACTGGTAATACTTGCGTATGCGAAGGAGCGGAGAAGGGAGGGAGGGGATGGCGGAAAGAGATCAGTGGAAGAGTAATTAAAGCCTTTGAAGTCTCTGCAATGCAAGGGAGAGGGGAAGGGAGGGGAATGGACAATGGAATGATGAAATAATATGCTCGGCTGATGATTGGCTAAGCTGTTTCGACCAATAATTGCACTTTGCGAAATTTTAACCACAGACTCAGAGACAGTGATGAAACGTACAATGTGAGATTATTTTGGAATAAAAATTGTCCACCCCCCATTAACAAAATCATCTCATAAACTCAAAGTTTGAAACATTTAATGTGAGTCTTGGTTTACAGGTTACAACTCACCAAGATGAAGCAAAATGCAAGATCATACCTGAATAACAATATGAGAGCTTGAAAAAATGTGCGGAAGTTGTTGTGACGATTGATAAAGGTATTTGAGTCAAGCTTGATACTACCAAACACCTGTGAAAGAAAGAAAAATAATAAAAGATAATATCTGGATGACATTTTTCACATTGTTTGCCCATCAACATCCTATGGTACAACATGAGAGATTCCAAACTTCATTGTGTGCAGTTGTCAGGAGAACACACTGCTCACTGTTATTACATTGCTGCCATAACATTTTTCCTGTTTTCCAATCGATAGTTTCCATGATGCCTTGCAAACACACTGACTGCATTCTATTGATATAAGGGAGCTAAAAATGAATTTTTCACTGCCCACCATCTGAGATTCCTTAGTATCATACTTTCACATGGCCTTACTGACTCTAGTGTTAAACTGATGACGCATAATCATTAGAGACAATGTTCATTATTTGGAATGGTTGAACAGAAACTATCAATGAACTGTTGAAAGAAATTTTGTGAAGAAAAAAAAAACCTTGATGATGCTATGCAATAAAGTTTGAGCAGACCTTGCTTTCAAACTGCTCTGTCCTTTTTTTCTTGACATGTACATACTGACTGCTTTCTGCCATACTTTACAGAAGTATTTAAGGGGGTGTTGCAGTAAAACATGGACATGTATTAAGCAAAGTACAGCTGACCTTGCTTTAACTGTAAGGACAGAAGCAAGGAGAAAGAAGCAGATACAGGGGTGAATAAAAAAGTATGTGACCATGTCCAACTGAAGACGGATGTATTCACTTTATCAGAATTCACACATTCTCTTGGTGAGGCCACAAACTTTTTGATCCCCCCTCAAACAAGTATTGTGTCTGAAATATGGTCTGCTTAAAAAGCCACAATTAAGTGGAGTTCTATTAAGAGCATGAGACAGCTTTGACATAGCCAGGCATTGTCACATGGTTTTGCTTCTAATTCATGTGAATAGTACTTACTTGCATTCCAATGATGGCATAGATGAAAAACAGCATGAGGATAAGAAGACACACATATGGCAAGGCCTGAGGATGAAAGAAGCATCAATAGAACTTTGTTAACTTTGTCCTTGTATTCAAACCTCAGGAGAGGAGATACCTTCTTGCAAAGCATACTGGTATCTCTTTTTAACTCAATTTTCTTCTGAAGTCGCAGTGCCTACACAAAGAAACTGTCATTTGCTTGAAAAGTATCACTAACACTGTTGAGATGATAAAAATGCTCATACCAGCTTTTCAAATTCCAATCTACAGAAGGTATTTTCATATCTTCCAAATCACCATAATTATCCTTAAGATAGCAATGGCTGCAAAATTCAAGGACGCTCTTTTTTATACATGGAAAAGACAAAATGGCTGCTTTGTTTACTGTGACAGGACCAGAATATTTCTCGCTACATGCTGCTGTGAAGTCTCTATTCAAATTGGAAGTTGTTTTGTCATTCATTCTATGTGTTTGTTTATTTACATGTGCTATTTTATATTTAATTCTCTATTTTCTAAAAATTTTCGGCATTCTGCCTTAACAGAGGATGTAAAAGTCTGACCTTGAAGGATTGGAAGAATGTCCACAGGAGCAGGCGGATGGTGTAGCCTTGTCTGAGCAACTTCACCAGCCTGGCCGCTCGGAACAGTCGGAAAAATCCAAAACTGAATGGAGCTCCCTTCTTGGAATAAACAAACATGATTAGCCATGGATAATATGACTACTTGTCATCAGGGCTTCCAATTGGAAATGTGCAAAAATGAGAAATATAATGTAAAAGATCAATTTGGAAAAAGATTGGGGAAGGAAGGATGTTGCAAGCACTGAAACTTAACAAAACACACAAAATGATTAGATTAAAGTAACAGAAATTTTAGAGTGGAAAGCCCTGATCACCTTCTAAACTCAGTACATCAACATAGGCCTCACGTGGATTGATCTTGACACAAATGTCAGCTCATATAAACAGGCAGAGTTTCAAAATGGCCACTACACAATATCAACACATTCTATACTTTTTTTCTTTTCTTTCTGTAAGTTTCAAATTAATTTGGTGCTCAGGAAAATTGAAGGTTAACTTTTTTTATTCTGGCACTAAGACAGAAATTAACATTGAAGTGACACAGAGAGGCATCAAAAGACATGAAAAAGTAAATAAACTAACAAATAAACCTGACTGAAGATGACAGAGAAATAGTACCAGAGGAGAGACTCAGTATAGCAGAAAGATACTCTGACTGGAGATCTTGATCAGGGATAGAAGAGGTCAAAGCAATGCTCTTACCATCTTGTGGAATACTGTACTTACGGAAAATTCTGTGATGAAGACATCTATAATGCTACCAATGACTGTTGTGAAGTCAAAAACATTCCATGGGTCATGGAAATAGTTCTGTTCAGAATGGAAGAAATGGAGAATATTAAAACATAAAAGTGCCAGGGAGTTTTCACAAGAAGTAGACAAATTATCATTGTTATAGATCTCTTAAAGTGCCAATTAATAAATGATTTATGCAAAGACAAGACATGTGTTGTTAGAAAGATTCAGTGATATTTTATAAATCTGTTAGTAGAGAACTTTTAATTGTCATGCTGGGAGTTCAACAAACTGCAGTGAGTGATCTGTTCAAATGCTTTTCACATAGTCTAGTTTTAAGACATGAATGATTAAAGTTAACCATGATAACATTGTCAGAATCTGTGCTCCCATTATTCTGAATTTTACAGGTAAATCCCATTCTCTAACTTACAAATATTTTGAAGTAAATCAACTCTGATGATCAATACTATTTCAATTCTCACAGCCTCAGTATATTTAAACTCTAAAAAGACAGCTCCAATTAAATCTAATAATACATAATATCTATACAGCAAACATTAAGGGGTTTTCAACAAAGCAAAAAAAAGAAAAAAAAAAAGCATGATATACAACATATCAATGCTATATTTTTTTTTGTGTTATACATGTTTAGAAAGAACAAATTAAAAACAAGTAAACATGCAAGTAGTCACGGTCAGTTGGAAATGAAGAAATTAAAGAATAAAAGTTGCATTTTATTTTCATAAATGTTGTGAGTAAACTGTAAATTCTATACTGAAGAGAAACACAATACCAAAAATGTGCTTAAAATTAGCTCTAGATGTCTACAGATTAGAAAATGTAACTGATCAGATGTAATCAGGTAAAAGAATTTCTACTTATAAATCTGAAAAGCATATATTTTTGCACCAGGTTTTATGCCACCCTGAACATGGCAATTTACAAAGTAACTGGTGTAACCAGTTCTTGATCAAAGCTAACCCAAAATGCTTTTTTCTTATAAAATTGCTAGTTGCCTTTTTCTGCCTGAACCACATTGATTTAAATCAGACTAGGCATAGAAAACTGGCACATATAATATTTTAAGAGATTTACTTCTGATTACAAGTTTTAATGCCAAGCATAATGGAAGAAAGTGAAATTTCAAATGAAAATTAAGGATTTCAATGTGGGCACATTATATATTTGCAGAAAAGCATGTCCAACTAGGCCTACATATATATAAATTCAAGAGAAATGGAAAGTGATTGCATTCACTGCTTATAGTCAGTACCTACTCTGAATTAGTTTCAAGTCAGAAAATATTTGCAACTCAATATAGACAAAGTAATAATGAAAATACATGTATAACATACATAATATGGGGATTGCAAAATCAGTACACCATATAAATATATGCCGTAAGTCCATGCCTCTAAAATTTTGATTGAGACAGCAGCATTATATTTGCAGAAAAAGACCTTATCAACAAAGCAGACGAGGTCTTTGGTGTTGAAATCTGATCTATTTATAAATGGAAAAACTGTACTAGTTAGCTCTGCACACTGTTAAGGCAAAATATCTCATGATTCATGGACTTCAACAATCTCAGATTGACCATGTAATTTTATAAGAATGCCGAATTTATTTCTCTGGTGTGAAAAAGTTTGGGAGTCTGAGCAAGGAGCAAAGACATCCTGTTACTGATTGAACAAGTTAAATAAAAATGTATCTTGGTACAAAAAAATAGGTGGACTGCTCTGAAGGTTTCTCTTTTTGAAGAAACAATTTTTTTTTCCAAAATTTCATGGAGTGAGCAAGGTGACAAAATGAATGTGAAGGGAAAGGTTGGGAAGACCACATGACAGTATGGGCTACAACGGCGAAACAACATACATACATATCTTGCAACCAATTAAATGAGGCTTATGTCGCAAGATAAAGATGACATGGCAAGCTCATACGGTGAGCTAAGACTTCTAAGATGAAATGTTTTGAAGGTTGCAGAATCTCAATGAAGAATCATTTGTTCCAGAAAATATCAATTTAATTGATGAATGTAAAGTATCTGGTGGAAGAATTCTGAGTTTTTGTGTGAGAGATGAAATAATTTTTAAAGTGTAAAACTGTTCTTTAATTGCGAGTTTCTAGGAAATTTTGCCATGCACAGAGAAAACCCCCTGCCAATTCAAAGATTATATCCTGGATTAGAATGAGGCAAGCTCAAAAAATTTTCCACCTATTGAATGTGCATAAAAATAAACTGTTATGTAATGCAGTAACTTCATGCAATGACAAAGCAACTTCAGCTTCATTTTGATTGGGTGCAAGATAAACTGAATTCTCTACAGCTCCATTTACAGGTATTCATTATGAAGACAAGTCTTATCTCCTGACATGTTCAACATCAAATATATCCACCCGACACAGAAGCCGTGTGTGGTCAGTGAGGGACCCAGACAGATTTTCCCATATATCATCTACAAAGGCATAACAGAAAGCATAATGCCAGATGTTTGGCCTATCTCTTCATAATTTTTGCTATTATGGATGTTTCTCAGCTTTTGCCCATGTTAAGCTCCATATCTCTTTCACTTGCATCTAAGCCATATGGGGCCCATTTGGATCCCATTCAGCAGCCCACATGGGTGGGACCCATCTCGGACTCATAGACATGTTAGCATAGCAACTGCCAATGACAAGCATTTAGCTTACTCAGAATTATGAATACTGATGCCCAAAACAGCAGTCAGATGACCTCTGTTACAATCTTTGGCTATTGTGTTGTACTCCAATTAAACTCCCCTTTGCTCATAACTCATTGTATTGTTCTCTTCACTCATTAATTTGTCCTACTGCCCACCTGCCTTTAATCTTCATAGTATATTATGGTCCAGAATAAAAAGGGCACAATGACTGGAATGCCTTGTATTCACAAAGAGACTGAGTACTACCCCCCCNCCCCCAACCACACAAAAAAAAATGTTGGGAACAAAAACAAGATCACATACAACTTTTTTGTTAGCATTACTTTCTCCTAAATTTACAAACTCCAATTTGCTGAGCTTGTAAATGGTATCAAAACCAGACAAAAATTGTGAACAAAATGATACCAAACTTTTGGAGCCTATTCATTGTGTAGAATAATCCCAAAAAGTCAACACTGACTTTGTAAAAGATAATAAGTTAGGCTCATGTTTTTGCTCACAAAAAACTTGTCTGGTGAGAAAGTTACATCTAGACTGACTTTGCTGGTAACTTTTCTTTCTGTTTCTGGTAATGACTGCAAAAGCAGAACTGAAATGAATACAGATGAGGAAAAACACATACTAACCCAAAACTGACATACTTGTGAAGAGGTAATGGAACTTAATACAACAACACATGTACTTACACATGCGAATGGATGTGCATAATACAACACACACACATATATATTCATCTGCTTGATGAAGGCCAGGTCATTTGCCAAAAAAAAAAAAAAGTCACATTCACAGTGCTTCAAGTCTATGATTCCTGGGCCACAACTAGCTGTCTCAGAAAATGGGATGGAGACAGAAAGACGTTAAAATTCATATGTTCATTTAGGATTTGGCCCAAAGTACCAAAGACAGGATCTGAAGAGTAGCACAAGGAATGTGAAATTCTCATTAAAGTGACTGGCAAATACAAACTTAACAGAAAATCAGGAAATGATCTGATCACTGATTCACTCCAGCTGTGAGTTCAAAAATAATAGGCATACTTGAACTGAGCTGACAAAAATGCAACGATCAAACCCTAAGCAAGACCAGGCCAGTAGAAACACTGGGATAATTGTTGGCAGAGCACAATCTAAATCAAGACCGGCAGTTGGAACTACAACAACAAAAGGTGAAGGATCTACTTTAAACACAAAGGTGCCATCAATAAATTTCAGAGGACATACATGAGGGACATTTGGGGAGAGGGAGGGGGTGGGTGGAGGAAATTGGAAAGGAAAACAGAACAACTGAATATACAACGGGGAAACACACAACAGCGCCAACTTCAAATCACAAAGCAATTTGCAGCAAGTCAGCCTTCCCAAACGCTAGCCGTGGTTGGCCAACCAGGGATGCCAACCGACTGGCTGGGATGGGATAGCTGGCTAGCTGGCTGGTCAGCTGGCAGGCGCCCAAACCTTTCCAAAGGCACAGAGCTTGAGTAGGAACTCTAGAGTGTAGAGCACTGTGAACACCGTGTTTATGGTATGAAGGATCTGGCCAAAATCTTGACCCCTGTTATCCTCGTTTTTTTGGGGTTCGAACTGAAAAAATGTTTGTGAAACCAGAAAATATAATAAGCATCCAAATCCCCTGGATCTAAAAAAAAACAACCAAAAACCAACCAAAAATATAGAGACTATTGGAGTGGAAAATAAACCTGCCCCATCAGAAAGTAAACTTAAAAGCAGGAACCAGCTTAGAATCTGTTATGAAACAATAAGATAGGGAAGCTGTGAATGTGTAAACAGCAACAACTTATGAAAGTGGGTCAGGTAGTCTGGTTTATCAGTAAAAAAGTAAAGAAACCAGGCTCCGTCAGATCAGTAAGATGAATACCCTACAAGCCTACAAGTCTTGTGAATAAAATAGAGAATGAAAACTCAGATAAATGTATGTAGGCCAGTGCTGGAGAAAAATACAGAAAATAAAAAGGTATGCGACGATTAAAGCGTGTGTGAGTACTCAGCATAATTAACATTCATCCTATATAAATGCACATTATATAAATGGAATATTTATGCAATGGAATTTATTTTACTTTGGCCCTCAGTTCCCAGATTATTAGAGTACCAGCAGTACATGTTGCACTCTGCTTCTCAAAGTTAATTAGTTTTTGGCCTAATACAATATGGCCGTTGTCCCCTACCCTCCCAATTCGCCAGACTTTGCTTTATGTGACTTCTTTCCCTTCCTAAAGATGAAATTTCAGCTGAAAATTCACACGTGCTCGATGTGCTTCTGACACAGCATAATAGTACTAGCCACATAAAACAGATCGGACTTTACAGGCATTTTGCCTATTTGGATTGCAGAAATTTTATTCAAAGTAATGACCAGCTGTAAGAAGGATGAAACTATCAATACAAGGAGTTTTCGGATCTGAAAATCTTCTATTGAGAAGCACTAATAATGACCCATTATGAGAAAAAGGCCCTCACAGATACTTAAATCAGGTTCCCATATACAGAGTCTTTCTCTCATCTATACAGAGAAGATTAGTATTAGAATGCAACAAAGGTCAGTATAAAAAGCTAAGGCAGGACATCTCTTTTTGATTCTCAGTTTTACTCAGAGATGGCTCACTTTAGCCCCAAGCATATATATGAAAGTCAAGAAAATGCAAGGGTAAGCTCTAGGCAGAGATAGGCACAGGCGATGAAAAATATAAACAGCCACCTAAACCCAATGCAATGCAGCAAATGGCACAGTGAACTTTAATTTCCAGAGCGGACAGACTTTCATGCCTTGAAACAAGAACAAGATCATTTCGCACAAAACATTTTCATTCATAAGTTTCACCACGAAGTTATTGTTTTGGTTATTATGAGTGTAGTCAAATTTAGATTGAGTATTGTTTTAAACAGCCTCAAAACCTGTCAATCCTACCAATTGATCACTTTTCCCCCCAGATTTTAGTAACATGGAAAAAGAATCAAAGAGCCAAGATGTGATTTGTTTTCCTCTGAATAAATTGCAACACTCTAGGGGCAAAGTTCACTAGGCATATGTCATTATAAAGCTCAAAAACCATCTAAACAAATATATCTAGGCTTGTAAAGTGCATTCTGACCCATGACCTAGGATAAAAACGAAGGATATAAGTTCAGGGTAAAAAATAATGAATTTCAGAAGTAAACATAATGGGTGTAATGAATAATAATTGAAAATTGCAGGCAAAGAAATTAAATTCAGTGGATGATTTCCCCTTGTGCCATCTGTTCTTACCCTTGGCCCAAGGCCAATATTCTTGAGGATGCACTCAAGAGTGAAAAGGGCTGTGAAACTTGCATTTAGATATTTTAGGACATCTCTATACACGTCCGACTGGCCATCATACTGTAGGTCCGAATTACATGTATAAAGGTTTAGAAGATTTCATCTTCATGGTATTTAGAAGCAATGAATGATGATGACAATGAAGATGATGATGACAATGACGATGATGATGATGGTGACCAACATGACGATGTTAAAAACTGTTGCCTAAGAGCCAGTTTCACATATCAACATATCATCATACTGTCATGTCATTTTTCATACATCTGAAAGAATGTGGAAGAAACCTTTCATGGCAAAGCAAAAATAGGGTCAGTACAAATCTTTGCAATTACAAGTTTGGCAGGAAAATGTTAGCACATTTTAATTTCTTTAAAATATCAGCATAAGTCTTGGTAACATAAACATCATGGAATCTTTATTAAAAAATGGCTAAATCTGATTTAGGATATATTCGATGCACAGTGCTGATATTGGCCCATATTTTCAATTTTGTTTACAACGGTAAAGGTCTTATTAAGGTCTATGATATGATCTGTGCAGAGCTTATTTTCATTTGAACAATAGTTTATCTACAATACATAAAGCAATTTCATGTACATCATCCTGCCAAATTTCAATTCTTTTCTGTTTTTGCTTTTCCTGTAAAATTAAACAAAAAAAAAATCATGTTAGGCAAACCCAGTTCTTAGGCAACAAAATACTGATGCTGTCCAAATCAAGTGATGCTGCCGCTAAAACAGATGCCAACAATTACGATGTGATGGTATAAAAAAAGAGGATGCATATAAAATTCATGAGGCAGCAGGATACTGTGAGATCTGTTTCTTCAGGAAATGTGCCTACAAGTGACTGAAAAATCAAACAGCATTTTGAGTTTAAAGATAAATGACAACATCAACATCAAAATCATTTGAAGGTACAGGACATTACAAAAATGATGTACCTTAAAATGGGCAGAAATCGAGGCAACTTTTTTATCAATTAAAAAGGGGTGAAAAGGGAAACCTGTGGGAGAAGACATCTACAAAATACATTAAGCAAGACTAAAACAATAGCCAGTGGCTGAAACTACAACTGGAAATATGAGAGAAAGCTTCATTCCTGCACTCGAAGACAATTTTCCTATGAACCTCGCTGCATAAGCAATATCATACAGAGCAGAGTGCCCAAACTCATCTGAATGGGTGGGTGCGGGACAGTTTTTTATCTAAGGTCATCTCATGAAAGCCATATCTTCACTGTGCTTCAAAAATGGTCAAAATCAGACTTAGGACATCTCTAAATAAGGGCACTATGTTACTTGTGAGATCAAGGCCTATGTCAAGATATCAAAAAAAATTCAACTGCACCAATATTTTCCAGTTGCAAAGACACATGTTAACTTTATTTATGCTCTGTCATAAAAATGTTCCCCATATAGTTTATCCAAAAGTTAAAAATGACAGGGGCCATTTTTGAAACACAGTGAAGATGTGATGAGCCATTCCAAAAAGTTCGTTCTCATTACTGGGAGATGACACTGGATCCATTCTTTCAGGATTTTGTTAATTTTAGGACAAAGAGTGATGAAATGACATGTTGTGTACAATATAACTCTCTAAAATTTTATCATTCTAAAATCAATATACTGCTAACAAATTGTTAGTTAAAACTTGTGTACCCTTCTTGTTGAGAATGTAATCAGTATAATACATCATAATTATAATAGTACGCCGATTTGCACAGCTGTCACTAATGAAAACAAAAGCCTCTAAGGGTGCACTGAGGTAGTGATCTGTCTTAAATGATGGGCACAGATGAACAAAGCAGATGCAGGTCTCGTGGAAAAAACACTGAAGCATTGATAACTCATCGTGAAAAACTTGTGTTTGACCAACTTTTTGGAACGGCTCATACCCAAGATAGATAGGATGGTTCATCATTGTACATGATTCTGAACAAAACTAATCCATTCTGTAATCTGCAATGACTTTGCAGGCCATATATGTGGCAGTCCGGGAAAACCTGTTACAATGGTTAAATTTTCAAAATTTAGATGTAAACGTGTCCTCCTTTATTTCTAAACAGCATGCTTTTTTTCTCAAGTTTATTAGAAGCTGAGATCAGCATGTTTTAAGTTCAGGAAGTGACAAATTTTAAAACTGAGAAAAATGGCTTAAAAGTAAGCAAAATTATATCATAAATGCAGAATGTATGAAGTCCAATTCTTACAGGAGATGGACAGAGTGATAATGTGATAGTGAGCAAAACTCATTTTCAACCTTAAACACAAAATCAGATCGCTTCGCATTTTGTGCAAAAACTTTGTGCCTTCCGACAGGTTTTCCCGAACCACCTATATTTTACATTTTGGCAGGCAAATTGTTGGGCACTCTTTACACAAACATACAAACATTATTTGAAACAATGGCAAGGGGTAACAAACTCAAGCATTTGCTGAAACAAGAAAAAAACAACTGCTTTTGTTAGTAAAAGTCAAGCCAGTGTGACAACAGACTCCACGACAACACTGGGGAATGCAGCTAATCAATAACAACACAAGAATGATCTGGTCAGAACTTGCAAGAAGAAATTAACTTCCTCTTTGTGAGAGATCCACACAGCCACGAAAAGCATACTTCCACAGCATTTTTTATACATTAAAAAAATGCAGACTGGATGTCTGAATATTATTAGCAAACATTAAATATGCATACTGGATTCAACATATCTTTAAAAAAAAATTCCAAACCTAGCAGCAACACAACAACTACAACAAGAAGTTAGCAACACAATGGAACAGAAAACCTGATATAAGCTAAGATATTAACACGGGTCTACGTTGAGGGGGAACAAGAAATCACAAGGAAATGCATAATCAGTCGGAGTTGGAATAATGCATTTCTATAACTAGTTTAACCCTTTAATTACCAGTGTGAATAACAAGTCAAAGGGAACAACTCTGTCACTCTCAGCATAGATATATTCAAAATAATAGTACTTTTTTCACTGCACTCTTCACAGTATTCTGAATATTATCATTAGCAGTAGTAGTAAAACTATGATACCAGAAGTATAATGGGTTATGTGGTAAAACCTGAAGGCGGGTGATGGCAACTCATGTAGTAAATGAAGGGTTAAGTGTGACTATTCAATGATTTTAAATTCAGAAATGAAACAACAGAAACTGCTAACATCTGGTTTTTGCTGTAAGGGGATCCACTACTTTTCCATTGCAAATTGTGGCGCATTATTTTACTCCTCACCACCCTTTTCTAATTCAGGACATTTTGCTTGCAAATGGTGCACCAAAGTACTAAACGCAAGATTTTTTTTTTTCTAAATTTGTTGTGGTGATGATCTTACACTTCAAAATTTCAAAATACACTTGTTACTTCACCATCAGATCTAGGATACATTAATACAAAACACTGGTGAAGCCCATTTTCTTTACGGTTACACAGCAACATAAAAATCTAAACCATCTCTTAGAAATAAACCTCATAACTGTATATTTGTCGCCATGTTTATATCTGATGTATAGTCAGCCGGCCTGTCCTGTGCAAAGACCTAAGTAAGTTATGTCACTTCTCTGCTCGCTCTACTCTCTTCCCCTAACCCAAAGACGGGATTTAATTTCTTTCACTGCACAGCAAAAAGTGATAAGTGCAGGGGGTGACATACAAAGTCATAACAATTAGTCTGTGTTTGAGGGCAAAGAACATAAAACCAACAACAAAGAAAGAAAAAAAACTAACACAATGAGGATGGTGAATTAGTGATGCATTGGTCACATTTGTAATGAATAGAGAAACTTGTCATGTGTACATTTACAATGTTTGCTCCAAACCTAATGACTCTTGCCTAGGATAATAGGAATATGTGTTTACATGGCCACCTAACTCTAACCCCAAAACGTGAATAAATCCCCCCAAAATAACTGCACACTTATTTTACCACTGCTGCTGAAACAGCTATACATACTTATGTCCTGTAATTCAAAATTACTCAGATGTCAGTTATTCTTATATAAGATAACTGTCCACATCCAGGGAATATTCACATCAGAACAAGCCGGTAGCTGCAAATTCTGTTACATCAAACATTTCCTGACGTACTGATGTGAACAAAATATGCCAAACAAAAACTACTAAACAAACTGAGAAATATACCCCTCAAACATAATATTAAATGCAAACCTATGGGGCACTGGTCAGTGATCAATTTTTGTGGTTACATAATCAAATCCTGCCATTTCATTCAAGTGAGGACAGGATTTACATTGAATAAACTTGCTGAACAGTTACTGCACAGCCCTCCCCTGTCCCGTACTGCTGCAGACTGATCTAACTCACATTCTAAGAAACTCTTTATCTTTAGAAGACATATTTTGCTCTCCACTCCTTTGAACAAAGAGGACCACACAGCACTGCATTCAATTTGAGTTGGATCCGAAACTGTGCCAAACTTGATATGCACTATCTCTCCCTTTATGCTTGATTTAGGCTAGGGTTAGGGATAGCGATTATCGAAGAAAAAGGAACTTAGGACAGTCTTCAGATACTATTATTGTCTATGAACTCTTTCATGTATGCTCTTTCTTTTCTAATCCGGCCCCAAATCTTAAATGAAGCTCTAGCTGGAAGTGTTCCAGAATGCTGCCCTTGAAGGCAATATGTATACTCATGTCTGCAGTGCTACTGTCAGGCAGCCTAAGCTTGCTTCAAATTAGAATTAAGTTTGACTTGAAAAAAGGGCAAAATCATGGGGCTACTCCAAGGAACCATGCTGATGGTCAGGGGCAGAGATCGAATCTGGAGGTCCAGCAAATTTCACAGCATTGAGAAGCCACTATATCCCTGAAACTATCCAAACATTTTGGTAGAAGAGATAGTGTGCCATGTGCAAATGCAATCCTTTATTGCTGTCTATCCTAAAAGGAAACAGTATATCTGTTCTTGACTGAGAACTCCTGATGCATCACTGTTTTCTAAAGCAACTGTGTTTTATTCTTATCATGGTTACAATCTCCTGACTACTGGAACCAAACTCTCATGGTTGGTGGGGGAGAAGTTTGTGTCAATGAACTGCATGCTGTCAGTTACAAAGCAGTTTAGTAGTCAGCCTAAGCAAATATCTATGATATTAGAAAATAAAGAACAATTTTCAACATACAAGATGTCAAAAAGAAGTCCCAAACCCTACAATTATCAAGATGCAGTCAATTCAGCTTAGCAGATCTTTCAATAAAGCTAGAAAAAAGACTTCTACAATCTACATGACTAAAATAAGCCACCTGAAGCTCCACGGCTCTGTTTTCCCTTCACAACACTTGTTTAACAATAATTATAGATTTCATCATTGCTCACTTTTCAGCCTAGCTCTCAGGCCAAGGCAAACATGGTCCTGTTTGTCCTGGCTGCCTGATTTGGAAAGATGAATTCCCCTTAAACTAGTACAATGGGGGAGGAGGCAGTGATGCTAGTGACATCCTTTCACTTTGATGCTGAAGATATTGAATTTTAGTCCCACAGACTTCAAATTTCTGAAACGATTAGGTGCTAATTCAAACAAAGAAGGTCACAACCATGTTGTACCCACCTTCATCATCAAGACAATGGTGTTGAGTGCTATGAGGGTCATGATAAAGTACTCAAACTTCGGGGATTGCACCAGCTTCCAAATCTTGTACTTGAGGGAGCTTTTGCTCTTGGGCATGTACCGACAGAGGGGCTTAGCATTGATGGCAAAGTCTATGCATTGTTTCTGTTCATAAAGAGAAGATAGCAGAATATGAGCAGTGCTGTCTTGAAAGAGGATTTCAAAATCAAAGGATATCGCCCATATCGATGTATGATGTCATATCATCATTGCCATATGATGTTATATTGTCATCTGCAAGATAAAACCTCACAAAGTCAATTTTTGGCCAATATCTGTTGTTTTTTTTTTTTGG
>JAWQUT010000207.1:360000-401461 GCA_033807755.1 Ellobium chinense
AAGACACAGAAATCTATTGTACAGCTCTTTTTCAACCTCTCACAAAATATTAGATCCAAAATCCATTGTAGGTATGAAAAATTGATTTCCAAGAAGCCTACAAATACAAGATCAAACCACCTAATTCTTTAGCATGTTTTATCATGCTAATTTTAAGATGTTTCAGAGAGAGAGAAAATCTGATTTATTTCCAGACCACAGGTCCCTTATAGCTCTTTTCTCTCTTTAATGCCTGCACAAAAATGGTGCTCTGGTGAGTAGAGTCTGTGCTGTAAGCAAACATGGCTGTATTGACTCTAAAGTTAACCCTCAATCCTCCCTGACCTGATTTTTGTCCATCTCCTGGTCCATCAACTCATTCTCTCCCTGCTCTTGGAAGGTGATGATGATGAGAGCAACGAAGATGTTGACGAAGAAGAAAGGGAAGACGATGAAGAAGACGACATAGAAGATGCTCATCTCTAGGCGGTAGACAGGCTTGGGCCCCCTGTCCTCATATGTAGAGTCCATGGAATTTTTCAACACACTATGGAGAAAAAAAATGAGATGAAAAAAGAAATCAAGAGACAGTGCTGTGCCTCTGAGAGGTGACATGGTTGTGTGGTTTGTGAGTCATAGTCAGAAACTGAAGACTGTCAAGTATAGGTTTGTGTGACAGACATGTGGCCAGGTGGTTTACGTTGTAGTGTCCTTCAGGAAAGATACTTCACTCTCCTTTCCCTGCTCGACTCAGGTGTAAATTAGAGTTGGGAGGAATAGGGCCCTGCACTGCCCGCGACCGGCAATGACTTTGTTATGTGTTTCATTTGTAATATTATGTATTTACATATATGACGTGTACTATTCTGTGTGTTTGTATTTTAAATGAGATGTTATAGTTTTCAAGACAGCCAATAGTGGACTTTGATAAGTAAGTAAAGTGGGGCTCAGTGTGAAAATTTTTATTATTTGTCAGTAATGTCAGCTATCTCCTGTCTCCACTATAGGAGAAAGGCACAACATTTGAAGCCCTCAGGCAGTTTATGAAGAAGAGCAAGATAGGGAGAGTGTTGAGGAGAGAAATTTCTTCAGTATGTACTCTGTATGCATTTACTTTGAACTAAGATTGGTCATGGATGTACTGTACTTGGAGCTGAGATAGTCATGCACTAGAATCAAATAAATCTATACAAAGCTATAAAGTTCATGAGTAGGAATAAATTCTGTATTTTTTTCAATCTGTGAGTGTGGTTGGGAGGCAAAAAAAAAAAAAAGAGGTTGAGATCACGTGAAAATAGGTTGGGCAATGTAGAGCATTTTAAGCATGGTCAGGTAGTCACACATGAAGGGTGGAATATGAAGAAAAGAGAATATAGAAGAAAATAAATTAAGACAGATAAAAAGAAAGAAAAGGAAGAGGGAAGAAAGAAATAAAACAGATTGTTGAGAGGAAAAAGAGAAAGCAAAATGGTTGAAGGCGGAAGGAAAAAGTCATGAAATGAAGAGGCAAGGACTTAAGTAATATAGAAAAGAAAGAAAGATGTAAAGAAAGAAGAAAATCTTCCCATTCTTACTGTGGATTTATAACTCATGCAAAGTAACTTACTTTGGCCATCCTTCTCCAGTTGTGACAGTGAAGAGAGTCAGCATGGCCATCATGATGTTATCATAGTGGAAGTCCTGCCTCAACCACTCCCTGTCTTTCACTGCCGGCTGGTCAGAGCTACCCTCGTACTCAAAGAACTGGCCTCTGAGGATGACACCAAAATTTATGGCTTTATAATTAACTCCATAATGATATGCCTCCAACAAGGCGATTGCATCCGATATTGCCAGCTGATTATGTCCATTTTACAGGATCGCTGCTGCGCCCAGTGCTGCCTGACCTCTTAGAAACCAGCTGAGCTGGATCAACCTTAGTGTTCTCTTGAGTGGACTGGGATTGTGACTAAAAGTGTCATCAGCATCATCCATAGATTGAACAAATAAATCCAGCTCTAGCGCCACAAGGATTAACTAACAGAAGTAAAGTTTAGGTAATTCACCAAATTATGCGGATGGTACATAACTCATTTACATACTGCAGCTGATTTATATCAAGTACCATATATCAGTACTTATCACACCAGGATGGCATCACTAGGAGTTCACGATTCCCCCTTCTCGCCCTAAAAGAGATTTAATGGCCCCATCCAGTGCCGGTTTTGTTCCAGGAGCTGTAATGGTTATTCCTCTACAGGCTTTTAAAGATAACTGTCTGATTGTGAGCTTGAGTGGGAAGGGGTTAAACCCTTTGCAACATTCTTGTTTATGGTGTACATGAAAGTCCTAATCCCATATAATGAACTGTTCCTGTGTACAGACTAAAGAACTTATGGAAAACATGACATAGTGAAGGGACAATGAGTCAGCATCATTCTAACAATAATCCCCACTTACTGGCACTCATCCCTGGTTGACTTTGACTCGTCCGTGCAGTAGAAGAAACGGCCTTTGAAAAGCTGAACGGCTATAACGGCAAAGATGAATTGGAAGAGAATATATACAATGAGGATGTTGGAGACATTCTTCAAGGAGTTGACCACACAGTCAAAGACAGCCTGCCAGAAAGAAATTAGAGAGTAAAAGTTATCAGTATGGCTGATGTGGAATAATTAGGAATGCTCTCACAGGCCTCTGAACGCTGATCTTCAAAACTCAACATTTTGCCTGTCCTGAAATTTGAAACAGGGTACTAGCTCAAAGTCAGAAATTGTGTGTGTACAAGTGAAATTCACACCTTTTAAATCACATATACTTATCACTGAGTGTTTTTGCTCTATACACTAGAGGTACTTCAAATAAACTTTTAAGATGCAATATCAGATCTGTTCTTTTGAATGCAGAAAGTCACACCTCTAAAACTTGCAAATCTTGAAACCCCACTTGCCACCGCTCACATTTAGTGTGCTCATGCCTTCACAAATCTACAGACTTGTATTCTTAAGCCTTGTATGGCAAGCACCCTGCCTCATATTCTCACTGATATCTTGCTCATCTATAAACTAACTCTACTTTTTTTTTTTTCCCTGTATTACTGAAAATGCAGAAGGTACTAGAATAAAGCTATACAGCAATCTCATATTTGGGGAGGTGGCAAACTTCAAGACAAAACAATAAGATAAACTGGCAAGAAAGCAGCATGGACTGCAGGTGTACCTTCAGCTTTGGAACCCTGTTGATTGTCTTCAGAGGTCTCAGCACTCGCAAAACCCTCAGTGACTTGATGGTGTTAAGATTCTTGCCTGCACTGTCACTGCAAGTACAAAACAGACATAATGAGTCAAAAAGACATATGGTGCACTACTTGCATCACCTGTCATAAGTATTTAATGGCAGTGCTGCCAACAAATTTATTGGACTTATTTGAATAAACGGAAGCACGCAAACTCTATACTATCTTTAATAAAATTGTATTTTCAGCTTACCCATCAAATACACAATGAATGATGGGACAACTGTTTATGCAATGGGGAAATAAAATAAGAGTAAAAGTCAGCATTATAAAATCAATATAAATATGCTGTAGGGATTAACCTAAAATTATTTGGACAGAGAAAAGCTGATAATATAACCAAAAAAACATAAGATTAAATAACAAATGTAATAATAAAATGGATCAAGAAATACAATATTCCACATACAACAAGATTTTTCCTTTAGTTTCTGAACTCTTCCCTTTAATTCATTTAAGCTGATATTCCACTGGAATTCCAATAATAAATGGTGACAGCAAGAGTGAAATCCTGCATCGTTTTCTCAAAACAGGTCACAGCTGTGCATATTCTGAAGTGGTCCATGTCCTTAACTCATATTAAAAATGTACAAATCCATTCTCTAACAGGATTAAATAAACCCAGGGAGCAGGTCTGGCACACTAAGCAGCAGGAATCCTAGACTGAAAAGGCTCAAATCACATTCAACTAATCTGTCTATACAAAGACCAGCGAGGGTCTATCTATCAGAATTCCTTTAATGCCTTATTAAGCCTGTGTGTCGGGGTCTTCACTGACATAATAAACTTTCTCAGCACGTAGATAGCTGGTATATTATGCTCTGGATCCTCTGAACAGATGCTTCTATGCATAAAACTCTATAAACTGAACGGGATGAGCATTAAAAATATTTTAAAAAAGACAACCCAAAAAACCCCAGAGATCCCTCTGAGGCATGAAGGTCAGCAAGCTCAAAACTAAGCCAGTTTTGCGTCTGGATTTTGGACAATCACAGGCCTTTGAAACAGAGTTACAGAGCATGAAGAATATGAAAAAACTCATGCTGAGGTCTATATAAAGATTAATTTCTAATCTTAAAACAATCAAGAATAAGTAGCATAACAATATACAGTATTGTCTGACTAAGATCTTGCCCCTTAATATCGCATTTCCGTTCACATCTCACTCTGCCTGTGAAACCAAATGCTCTCTATAAAATTACTCTTTCAACATGCTGGTTTCAACAACTATTTTCACTTCAGACCCCTGTGTCATCAGCTGTGGTCAATTTTTCTTCCTTTCTTTTCCAGTGGGATTGCTCAAAGTCAGTGACAGACTATGAGTCTAATTGTGATCATCCCTGTGTCACATTGTAACAAGATGCCATTAAGTCACCCAAGCCATCAACATAATTATGGCCCTTCCCACTGATGGCATGCACTTTGATCAATGACAGTATAATCATGTTGCATTTTTAATTTTTGTAATAATATCCCCTCTCTACCCTGGACTGTTGCATAAGATCCTATATTTCTTATCTCCCAAGTACTAGTATGTTAGCTAAAGACTGCTGTATTATCATTTTCCTGTGACCAACACCATGTCCTATCATTTTCCTGTGACCAACACTATGTCCTGTGACCAACACTATGTCCTATAACATGAGAAAGATATTACAGAGTTGTCAGTAAAAAGTGCCATCAACTGCTAAAGAGACATGAGATACATTTTCTGAGGAGGTCATGAGAAAGATATGACAGAGTTGTCAGTAAAGAGTGGCATCAACTGCTGAAGAGATATGAGATACATTTTCTGACGAGGTCAAGAGGTTCTCTGAATGTTTTCACACCCTAGAAATGACTACAAAAGCTCTGGCCACTGGAAATAAAAGAGTACTGTATATGTTGAGTGCACACATATCTTGAAAACAGCTACAATCTGCAAAGATAGACTTATGCCTCATTACTCCTGGCCATAAGTCCTTATTTGCAGACAGTGCTGTAACGATGAATATATTGAAACATTACATTTATGCTGTCAGGGTAAACATGTTATAAGAATTAACCTTTCTGAACCAGCCAGCCAGGGCAAATAATCCTGTATTTGCCATGGCCTCAGAGTGATGCTCAAACACATGAATGACTGAGCAGTGCTAATCCTTACTGGGAACCAAACATTGGGACTGGAAAACTACTGTGAAGTAAATAAAAAAGAGTAGTTCTGGTTATTTTTAACCTTTTGGAGGTCTCGCTTGGCCTGGTTCTGCCACATGCAGAGCTTTTTTTATCTTCTTTGGAAAGGTCAATTCAGAAATAAGAATAGGAAATAGAAGCATCTGTCTGTAAATCATAATTTAGCCTCTGTCAAGTCACTGGGTCTGAATATTTAACACCATTTGCTAGGATTTATAGCAGAGTCTGCCCTTCTGAAATGGTCCTAAAAGATCATCTACTTAGGGTTCTCATAGCTGCCCACAGAAAAGAACTGAATCATAGTGATTTGCCATTAAGAAAATGACACTGTGATAACATAAAGCTACAAAAGTTATGATCTGGAAACATAGGTTGACTCAAAATCAGTCATACTAAATAAACTGAACTCGTGATAATTTCAGGATAAAACATTAACGGGAATAGAGATATCATGAAGATAAATGGGAAGGACCTTAGGTTTGAAAGAAATTAATAGTCCTCCTTTAAACTTTGAAACAATCATGACCTTCTTATGACTTTTAAACATTCCCAAGATTTGAGAAGATGCATAGAGATTGGATGATCTATATCCTCAACATCACACAGAATCTTAGCATCTGTAGTGAATACAAATATAGGATTCAAGCTGTCTGACCTTTTGACAGTTAAGAGTCAGTCTAAAATAATATGCATCTGAGCTCTAGGCAGTCCCGTCTTCCCTCCTCTATGTCCTAATTTCCACCATAATATTTAATTTCATTTGTTTTTTCACTAGGCTGAGAAAATGGAGTAAAGTTTTTTTATATGCAATATGCTGAACAAAATTGTGGATTGCTCACATCTTAAATTATCTGAAAAAAGACTGAAGTGAACAAAACAGCAAACAGACTGTGTGACATAATCATAAACTCATGCAAACAAAGGATGCATACCACAAACAAAAACAAAAATAAATACAGAATGCATACTTCAACCAAGCTACTTAACAACAGGTACATTATTCACAACTAAGCCCCTCTGTTTTATATCATAATGATAGAGCTAACATCAAACACATTTAATTTCCTGAATTTTAAAATGTAGGGAGAAGGTTTGATGATTAGTAGTAATGCCACTGAACTTTACAGCACCAATGACAGATTCACATTAATTCTTAGACAGACATTAGAGTGACGACCAGAATCACCAGACCCATAAATTTACAGCCCAGGCTTAACTTATTGCCTGATCACTGTGAAGAAATATCTATCACACATTTCAAATCCTGTTCATGAATTCCTGATATGAATAATAAAATTCACACAGTGAAAGAAATGTCCTACTTGGCATATTTCATATTGTTCAAACTAGAGCAGGGAAGTACCATATTTCCTACAATGAAATCAGCTTGACTGATTTTGTTTTGAAATTCAGTATTAAATCTGTAAGCATCCTTTCTCATGCAACCTCTTTCACTATCTCTATATCCTATATTCTTTATTATAACCTTGAGAGAAAATATACTGTTGACTCGGTGAACAACTAATTTTTTTACCCCCAATTTTTTTTTTCTTCTGTTTGCATAATTTCATGGTGCACATTATGTTGAAACCACACAGTATGCCCCAAATAAGCTTGAGGCTATGCCAGCTCTGAGTTTGAAATAGTTTTTACGCATGTTTATTAAGTATCTTTCCGAGTCATGCTTTTTTCAACAACTCGGCTCTAATGTGAGACTAATTAAATTTACTTTGATAATGTGTTTGGCTGTAGTGTCTGTGTATGTATGTTTGTGCATCACTATGAGTTGAAATCTCTGCTTATGGCCTAGGAGCACAGTCTCTTCATACCATCTTTTGTTTTGTCTGTAGGCCAATGATCCCTCCTTGAGACTTCCGCTCTTTGAGCGCATATGCATACAGGTGCTGCATGAGTGTGTCGTGTACATGTGCTGTGTGTGTGTAAGCTTGTGTGCTTATGGAGCTATGCATTTTTGTTTGAGTATGTGTGCATGTTGCTGTAGTGTTTAAAGCCCCCCGAGGGTGAAGCATTATATAAATGTTTATTATTATTATTATTATCCTATAGATTTTGCAAATGTAAGTTACAGAGTGGTTGCACCAACTGATGATATATCCATCAATATTCAAAATATGTCACTGTGTACTGGCATGAAAACCCTAATTTGCTCTCATACACATAAATCATTATACTGATCAACTGTGTTGAAGCACAATATTGTAGTTTATGTGGCTGAAAGAGAAACACTGTATGAGGCACTAAATGTCAACACAGACTAAATGTGCTACAGTTATGCCACACATCAGATCACACCCCTCTAACATATGGGACACTAGTGGATACTACATTAACATATTAACAATTCTAGTAGGTCTACATCACAGTATTCTGGGATGAGAGTGGAGGAAAGGTTGAGAAGAAGGGATTGAGAGGGAGTGGATGCAAAAAAAAGTATTGTTTTATTCCAACAGGTAGGCTACCTACCACCCAAGCATTTTGGTCAAAACTGACTTCTTATGAAACTCACATACTCGTTACAAATCAGTATTCTAACATGTCTAATCATGAGGGGTCAATATAACTGACCAGGACTCCTGGGTAAAGCTATGGATAAAGATGGCCAAGGGAATGACAGTCAGCCTAACCTTTTAGTCTCTCAAGGTACACAATTTTAAGATCAGACCAACAGATTGATCTTCTGGTTCAAACCAGATTATCATAATGGAGTGCTTGATGCACATGGTTTGGGTACATTTTCCTCTGAAATCTATTATTTAAAGTTGGCCTGCTGCCTGCTGCCTTATCAGTCATACAGGACTTATTTTCCAAACAGAAAGCTTTCTTCCAATCTGACTTATCAAAAGAAGTCATGCTTTCTTTATGTACTGCGGGTTTTTTTTGTTTGTCCATGTCAAGGAGCAACTTACTATTAGTGTTCCTATTTCTGCTAAACAGTAGGTTGCATTTTTTTCAGATGAACTGATTAAAAAACAACCATAATATCCCATCTTATATCAGAGCAATGAGCCCTTGATGATGAGGAATGAAATGAGTTAACATGGTTATTCTCCTCTATGTGTCTTGCAGTGTGTGGATTTACTGAGAAGTATGACATTAACACTCAGTTTTCTTGCATGTGAACAGGCTAATTGTAGTTTTGGTTTACTTATTATTTATTTCTTTAAGGAAAATGGGAAAATTGTGAAAAGATGGGAAGATACTGAAAACAGGTCACATCTAATTGAGAATATCTGGAATACTCACTGAAAACTTATGAAATGACATGAAATGTGTTTTCGTGTGTCAAGGTGGAGAAAAAAACATGCTGGACATTGCTCAAGCATATTTTCCAAACTTCACCACATAATTCTACCCCTGGAGGTGCCAGTGAGGGAATCTCCCCTCTAAAATATGAGGATTTTGGATCCATGGGGGGATTTCCAGAAACATTACATGTAGACTAACTAATCTAAGTAGACAAATACCTTCCACTTCTTATCACTAAAAGACAGTTTATGCTCACTTAACTGAAGGATAACAGAATAGGGAATGCTTTTCTTTTTTGCAGATTAAGGTGTGAAACATGAGTGTTGAGAAAACTTGTAACTGTAGATCGTCTAGTCTATGCCTGCTTTTTTAATTCACCACTCCATCACCATCTGAGCTTTAGTTATTGAACTCAAGTGCCATGTACTTATATTTTATTTTACAGTCTTTAATACTGGCACTGTGTGACAAACAGTCCATTCCACAGGTCTTAGGAATGGAAACTAGGATCTGATGTCAGCTCTTTTCAATAGATCTACTTGGCATAATTTGCTGAACTGACCATACTGTAAAATTTCTTCCTAAAAGACTCTAGACTAATATCTTGACCTTCTGCATTTTTACATTGATACTTTTCAAGTTACAGAAGGTTTCTGATAAAGCAGGCTACAAAGCTCTCTGGATCAGAAAAAATTAAATTAGATCTACTATCAAAATAAATTTTTCGCATTAAGATGACAGTCTAGATCTAGATCTAGATCTAGGATCTACATCTGACCAGAGCCAGCAGGTTACAGGCCTGTAAGTGTACTTTCACTTTGTGGTCAAGTTGGGGTATATTTCATCTCCCCTTTTCCCTCTTTTGGCATGCCCTGCTTCCAGTAATAAGGGCTCCTGGGGGGAAATTTTGATATCATGGGAATCTGTGTCCATTTTACTTTATTTAACCAGGCACTATTTAGCCCTGGGCTGGAACTGCCAGGTCAAGGGTGTGCTCAGACGGAAGAGGAGGGGTTTGGCATTGACCAGTGAAAAATGTAGGGTCTGTAATGTTTACAAATAGAGAAACCAAGCACAAAATTTCAATGGGCTTGCTAGGGTTGGGTAAGTCTTAAAATTTGGGCCACATAATGAGCTTCAATCTGGTATGGGTCTGGGTGAAAGCTAAAACTTTGGGTTCAAAGGGCAGCTCAAAATGTTAATATAGCCCATAGAGGAAAAAAGGGTCCAATCCTATTACAGGTCTGTAACCAGCAGACGTCTTGTCTTGTAACTTTCAAACAATCCAGAGTGACTTCCCTTTGGCCTCATTTGGCCTCATTTCCGGAGTAGCTCTGTATTTTTTCAAAGTGCATGAAACAAAGCTTGCTAATCGTACGGGACATTTCATTGATAACTGACAGTTTGAAATGTGGTGGGCCATTTGCGGGAATGTGGATAAACAGCCTGTCTGAAGGAAATCCTCACAAAATAAAGGATACCATTGCAATAATCCCGTCGTATATTAGAGCCATAAGATCTTGATGAAATGGAATATAACAATTATTAAAAAGATTAGTCTGCTCTGTGTTTCTTGCAGTGTGTGGATGAACCGATAAGTGTGAAACTAACACTAGGTTTTCTTGAATCTAACCAGGCTTTTTGTAGATTTGGTATTATTATTTTTTATTATTTTAGGGAAAATTGGAAAATTGTGAAAGGATGGGAAGGGGCCCAGTACAGTCCACATCTAGAAGAGAATACTGTATTTGGAATACTTTCAGAAAAAAAAAATTATTAAATGCCAAAAGAGGTGTGTCAAGGTAGGAGAGAAACCATTCTGGGCAATGCTCAAGCATATTTTCGAAACTTCACCACAAGCTACAATTATTATTAATACAACTTTAAGCACAGCTTTCTGGCCACTGTAAAAATGTCTTCATTCCAATTAACTTAATATTTGCAAAGCAACATCTTGAAAATTAGTCCAAAGGCAACCCATAATGCCAGCAATATGCAACTGAAAATGCGGGGAGAAACTTGCTGTCAGAAAGTCAGCTTGGCAATCAGCTATCATGTGACTGAATGCACATTTTAGATCATATGCTCTCATCAGTTAATCGCATTTTTCAGACTGACTTGCAAATCTCACAAGTTTTTGTTTGCCTATATAGCCAGGAAGAAAGACATAATTCTTTGCACCAAATTTCAAACTGAAAAGTTCAGAAATTTTCAAGACTATTGACAATATGTGGTTTTTGTTGTAACTTTATAGTAAACATGTTGTGGCAACATTTTTTCACCAACTTAAAACTTTCAACCTTTTGCAAGGAACATACACAGAGCCAAACTGCACTTAGTGGTAAGAATTCCATGAAAGGATGACAGGGTCTTATAGAACACTACCAAAGAACATCTCTTAAATCCATTGTGCAGTACCTGAATACAAATAATTATACCCTTAGTTTATTCCTTTCTCTGTTGTGAACATATGTACATTTTTGTGTTTTACATTGGCTACGAAGATCTATCAATAATTACTGAATT
Source organism: Ellobium chinense (assembly GCA_033807755.1). Classification (NCBI taxonomy): domain Eukaryota; kingdom Metazoa; phylum Mollusca; class Gastropoda; order Ellobiida; family Ellobiidae; genus Ellobium; species Ellobium chinense. The sequence continues at coordinate 371,219 of JAWQUT010000207.1, forward strand.
GTTATTCCAACCTTCCAGATTCAGTCTAAGAAGTGTGTGAAGATATTAATGAAGATATTATCTATAAGTCACAGCACAAGAGTGATACAGCTTAGATGTACAATAACTCACTTCCAACCAGATCTGGTCAGGTGTTAGATACGGGTAGAAAAAGTGACAAAGCAAAGAGGACAGGAAAAATGTTCAAAAGGTTGAAAAAGGAGTGGTGGGTTGAACTCCAAGCAAACTGTGAATTTAGAAGAAGTCATTTTACCTCCTGCTCCTAGAGGGGCAAAGGGTGGTGGGGTTGGGTTTATGTTGTGCTCATAAGTATAATTCAGCAAAAGAAGAGCATGATAACAGCATGATACATAATTCATAGTCAGGGACGGTCAGCTATGTCAAGGCTTCTCAACTTTTCATACCTTCAAGATGGATTCAGTTAGAATCAAACAAAAGACCTTTCGTAATGTGGAAGAACTTAAATTATTAACACACAGAAAAGCACCAGAGAATCTACAAAGACACTGTTCTGTCCAGTTTGAGTCTTGAAATGCTTTCCTGCATGAAAGTAGCTACAAAATATTGTATTTCTGAAACAAAGTGAAGATCACAATTTTTTAAATAATGTCCTTTTCTTTCTTTATATCACTTCCGCTTATCTAAAAAGCAAATTTATCATGTTTTTTACTAAACAAACAATTACAAAACTAAACAAAAACAGGCAACAAATGCTAGAAGCTCATTCAGAGGTGAGATGTGAGTTCTGTGATAACTCACATATTTTGTAACATGTGAAACACAGTTCATAAAATTTAATCTCCCTGGAATCTAATTAAAATCCAAATTGATAATCTAGTTTACATTTCATCAAAATAATGTTAGCTGCTTCATTACTTGTAGCTGAAAACCCATGGGAGAAAAGAGGCAGCCAGGAAGACCCCACAGTGAGGAAAAAAACAACAGATGCAAATAACTAACATATTTTTACAGAAATGTTTTTTTATCGCATTTTCTTCATGAAACATGAAAATAAAATTACTGTTTTGCCCAATTATCTCCTACCCATCCCTTCCCCATTTAAAAAAATGCAAAGGAATGAAACAAAAATGATTTAGAACAACTATAATCTACCACAACTTACACTATAAGGTTGACCTCTGTATGAGTCTCAAAATCATTGTCCAATAAAACAGTGTGCTGCATGCTAAACCTCAAATAAACCAATATTTTACTCATACAAAATAAGGAATCAAAACAAGGACAATAACACTGAGCAAAATGAATAACAGCACAAAATAAGGAACTGAAACAAGGACAAGTAAACATAGAGCAAAATAATTAACTGACAATCAAATAACATTCAACAACAAAATAACATCCCTTTCTTGAAAGTTGAGAAGCCTTTCTTTTCTTGTCTATGCTCTCTATCAAAGAGGGTGACAGAGCTAAGAAAGAGGACAAAATGCGCGAAAACCATCACTGCTAGCCATGTAGCGTAAGGTCACTAACGGTTACTAAACCACATACGCCATCTAGTGTTGGTTCATTCTGATGCGACTTACCTATCAAATGCGCTGGTAACACAAGGGTTAACATAGGAGATATTAAAAATCAACTTTTGTGGAAATAAAGGCATGGAAAATTAAACCACGTTCCATGAAAAAAAAAATTTAAATATGCACAGAATTATGGCAGCCAGAGTTGGTCATGTTTTAATAAATATACAATATTTAAACTTTAAATGTACACAGTATCTAAGTATGTGCATTTATATAAATTTATCAGCAAAACTTTAAGAAAAAAAAAAGGCTAAGAGGTGTTTTTGTAAGCAATGATGACATACAAGAGATGAGAACAAGCACATAGTATGTAACATGAGGCAGCGGAGCCAGTAGTGTAACCTAATTTTGCAATACTTTTTGTTCACTCACTGAAACAACATAACAATGCCACAACGATGAGAACTTCCTGGTTTTTTTTTTTTTCACATGTTGCAAATTGTATTAAAGAAATTAAAAAGATAGTGTACACATGCAGGAATTTTCTTTCAAAGAAGAAACTGAACTAAGGTATCCTGGAACGAATGCAAATCTATAACATGACATGAAAAAAAAAGGGAGATATGGCCCCTAATTCAGAAAGAATAAAAAAACAGCAGTATCTAAGGGATAGTATTTATTTACTTCAGGATGTGGAATGACTGTGCTTTTAAAATAGTCAAAGTAACGCACTCCCTCTTTGGCTCCGCTACCATGGAATGAAACTATAATAAAAGCGATTAAATTTATGAAAATGAGCAGGGACATAAACATGAAGCAGAGGTGTCCACATCTGATAGGCCATCAGATATTAGAGTAAAAGCCATCGCTGGTCAGACAGTTCCAGGAACACCATCCACATATTATTTTCAAAACTTTTCTGTGTCATTCATGTAGTACATTGCAACTTTCAGATATGAAAATTAATAAAAGATGTCAGGTTGTGTTATTTCTGGGGCTATCAGACTTGCTCTGGTATGCAATCAAACAATCATGGCAAGCTCACATCTCTCTTTATTATTCGCATTCTAAATGCACCTCATTTTCAATCTTGAATATTTCTCATTTGTTGGAATGGAACTTTCATCACTGATTTTGTATTTCATCAAATTTGGAAACACATACTGACCAGTGTGGACATCTCTGTTTATTTACAAGATCAACAGCTTTATCAACACCTACAAAATTTCACATCTTTATCCAATGAACCGACAGCAATTAACTTTGAGAGACTGCTGTTGGTCCAAATTCTGAAAAGAACACCTTGTCAGTATCCCCATCACAACGTGTTATTTTCAAGCCAACTTTTCAAGCCAAACTAGCAAATATTTGAACTTTAATCTACTTGCCCTTTCCCATGAAACAATCACAAACAACAGAATCAGTTCTGAAAAAAAAAAATCACTGTCTGGAGTACAAAAGCGCTGTATGATAAGAAAGTGAAAAGCAGCACATGACATCATGGAACTGCCTCACTGTGACTTACTTAAAAGCAAAGCCAACCAGAGCACAGATGACGACCGTGGCATCTAGAATATTCCACAAGTCACGGATGTAGGAACCAGGATGAAGAAGTACACCGAGATCCACAACCTGTACCAGCAGAGATAACAAGAGTAGAAGATCACAGAATAAAACACGTTTCCTCCACAAGTCAACACTCCCCATTCACAATTTACTATCTTTTTCCTCTACATATTGCCAATATTCTTTATATTGCTTCTTATGAATGTGAATGTAAGTTTTCTTCCACATGTGCCACCTATCTGTAATACAAATATCTACTGGATAGAAATTTTTCATAGGTTATGCGTGGAAACCTGCAGCTAGACCTACTCTTCTATGATTTTAAAACTATCAAAGGACTTTTAAGGTACACTAAGTGCATATGGGACTTCCAAGTTTTTTTATCCTTATCCAAAGTTTTAATACAGTAATAGTGAAGTATTATAGAAATAGTGAAATAGTGAACTAGGCTTTCCTATCCTGAAAATCCATTTACGCCAGCAAGACAGTTTAAACAAACCTTGAGAATCAACTCAATGGTGAACACTCCAGTAAAGACATAATCAAAGTAGATGAGGATCTTGTTCCGATAGGAGTCCTCAATGACCGGGTTCTCGGCCGCCAGTGCCACTGAACTAGCACAGATGACAATCATGATGAACAAGTCAAAGTAACGCAGGTTCACCACAAAATGACAAAAACGGCGGATTCTGAGGACAAAACAAAAACAGATGGCAAGAATATTATTTAAATAGAAGATCAAGCTGTTTGTGCACTTAAAATGTGCATTCCTTTAGTCTTATGAAATGGCAAATGCCTACCAAGCCAAAGTTTGACACAATCAGGTAAACTGAGTCAGAACAAGTGTATCAGAACTGCAGCCTCATTCTTCTTTTCTTTCCGTGGGTGATGGAATGCTGCTGTTGTTGTTGTGGCTTCCTTAAGCTTTCTTTAGTGTATTACAGATAAATCTGTGTGTGTTGAGAAGTGGAAACGTGCAGTCAAATTATATAAGCAGTTTCTTTATGTCAGCAAGAATGGTATTCAATCCTCAAACCATTAAGTCATTTGACTCATAGCTTTTATCTAATTTAACTATTGCTGTACTATCTACCTCTGGACTTCATATTTTTTTGGTTCGTCATTCTTACCTTTAAGTAGTTTTACCAGTTTGCTGTGTGTCTTAGAATCATATTATACCTGAAGAAGACTGTCTCTGGTTCAAAATTTGCAATATTAAATCTGTTTTATCTATATTTCAAAACAAATTATTACACCGTTCTAAAGTTCCTAATTTTAAAATTCTAAAAATGACTCACGGATTGGTAGGATGAAATATGAACATGGAGCTGTAGGGCAGCATTGGTTTTGGCCCAGTGAATCCACCCTCCTCATTCTGGCTGCCAGACCGAGGCTGCACATCCATGGTGCCACTGCTAGTGGTACTTGCTGGAGGTAGAAGAAAATTATTTCTTATTAGCAAAGAAAGAGAAGAAAAAAAAACCCAGCAACAATTAGATTTAAATAACAGTGTCCTAATTTGAGTTAAGCTTCACCATTTGAAACCGTTCACCCTGTAAATCGCCCTCCTAAAATAAGAATGACTCTAACATTTGTTTTCTGAATTTTCAATTTTGACAGTAATCACTCCTTGAAATCAGTCAATTTTTTTAAACTGACTGCTCCAACAAAATGATTAAGTCCCCTGCTCTGACAAGGAAAATGATTTCCATTTCTTATAAGAGGGTTACATTGCATTACAATCATTAAAAAATAGAACTGTGTTTCTGTCTTATTAAGTGCTTGTGTCTAATTGCCCAGATGAATGAATGTGCACTCTGCTTTTCCACTTATAACTTGTAAAATGACACCACAGACAGACTAATATGATGACCTGAAAACAATAAGAACTGAGAGCTGTTACGGAGTAATGATCAAGTACTTAAATGAATGAATGTTTACAATCTTCAAGTCTGTTGCTTCTTGAATTGTTGCTATGTTCACTGTTATGGAAGCTGTTGAACTATCGAAATATTCCAGCATCTTTCCATCCATTAGAAGAGGGAGGGAAGGGGGAATTGGTAATGAATACAGCAGAACTGGCACAGGAGGGATGCCAACATGCATAAGTAATACAGTGAAACTCGGATATAATGAGGTCGTCGGGACCGACCGTCGGTGCTCGTTAGAACCGATGGCTCATTACACGCATGGTCCACTGAAAATCATGTAAAAACTGTCAGCAGTGTCAGGGAGACCCATATACTAGATCTAACATGGCTAGACTGCTCGCTGCGGGTAGAGCGGAAGCGCCTTGTCTACCCAGGGGTCACCCATACGCCGATGGTCACTGTCTCTTGTGATTCAGGCTGCCCTTCTCAACTGCGGCTCTGATTTTGTGGCTGTCCTTTGAAAATGTTGAAAGTGTGCGTGTTGCGATGCCGTTTTCACGACAAATTTCTGCCTTGCTCTTCTGCTTTCTCTCAACTTCTTCGATTATTTTTAGTTTTATTTCGAAGGACAGACATTTTCTCCTCCTCGATTCCATCATTGACAGGGGTAAACAAAGCAATGCAAATGTTGAGAGTCGAGAAACGAATGACTGACCGATCGTAATCACCATTTCTGCGATTGTTATGATTGAAATCAAAATTGCCTAGCGCAATGATTGGTCTAAACAACAGGCTTGGCCAATCATTAGCCGAGCATATCAATCCCATCTTCCTCCCGTCGCATGGTCACATCTCCACCGCATCCTTCCCTACCCCGCTTCTTGGCCTACTGCGCAACTAGTTTGTACCGGTAATCCTACCGGTAAATTACATAAGCGAGACAGCGAGACTTGCCTATTGTTGGCAATTGTTACGTAGCCTAAACGTTCGAGTTCCTCGCCGCTGAAAGTTTTATTGCGGACGAAAGGGTTGCGAGGGCTTAACTGCAGATCGGTTACCTCATTAAGGCTGTGTTTAGCGGATTTTGTGCTCATTATATGAAAGGCAAGTTTACTATTAGAAAGAAGGAAAAAAAACCGGGGATTTTCATTTTGCTCGGCACATGCGAGAACTCGTTTTATCCGTGCTCGTTATATTCGAGTTTCACTGTATACTTTTTTACTCTTAATCAAGGGATAATGTGATGAGATTGCTGAGCAAGACAAGTCTCCTCTTGGTGGTGGTTGGTGAAAGCTATCAGAAACTTTTCCCCACTCCTCTCCTATCAACATTAAACCATGAGTGACATCTCCATTCATTTCTGGTTCAAAACTCCAATAACTTATTTTCTTTAAAATAAAAAGCAATCTCACAACCCAATAAACAGTTTGACTTTTCCACTCTAGCTCAAACTAGGAAATACACGTATAGTCACTTTAACTTGCTGTGAATAAGTAAGGGTAATATAAGAAAATCAGAATGAAATTGTAGCTTAGAAATACAAACATTCACATGCCTTAACTGGGATTGTTCTATGTTGCTGATCAAACAATCACATGCCTTAACTGGGATTGTTCTATGTTGCTGATTTCAGCTATCAGCAAATGAAAGACCCTCCCACCACCCCTTCCAAAAAAATCAGGACCTCTCTGACTCCACTTGGCAATGAATCAACGATGTTTTTCACATTACATGCAAAATATGAAAGGCAAAAGTTCTTCATGTGACATGCATCATATCATTGTGCTAATTCTATCCAACCTCATTTTCAGTGAGGATGCAAGATGAAAATTTTAGAAAGTTTGTGAAAAGAGTAAAATCTTCATCCACTGTGCAATTAAATCTCTCTGCGATATTCTCTGCCTCGCCTTTCACAGAGACAAAACTAAACATTCCCTTCACCACAGCATAAATGGGACATAAAAGGAAATCCAAAGAACAAGCAAAAATATAGTTGGACTTAGGGATGAGGAGAAGGCAAGAGGGAAGGACACAAGTATGCAAATTCTGTGCAATTAAATCTCTCAGCTGTATTCTCTCCATCTTAGCTTTCATAGAGTCAAAACTAAACAATCCCTTCGCCATAGCATTGTACTTCTGAGGACAAAGAAGGAAATCCAAAGCACAGGTAGTGAGGAGAAGGGCAGAAGGGTAGGAGACAGGAAAGTCTGTAATACATATGCCGACTGGGGACACAGTTACAGAGTTCCAAAGTTACCCTCCTCCCTCACCCACTCTTTCTCCCAATGAGTTTTTCCTCCCTCTCAAGTCTGAGCGACCTCACTATTTTAATTAGAGGGATGGAGTCTTTCAAACTGACCAGTTATCAAGATATATGAACTGTTACAATGTGCAATGTATTGGCGCAATGTCTTTGTATACATATATTAATAAGGCACACGGCCTCAAAACTTTCTTGATCATTTTCTCAAAGCAACACTTAAGCCAAACAGAACCCCGTAATTATCAAGTTTCTAAACATCCTTGCTGATGTGCCCATTAAACAAAAGCATAGTCTGCAATTAACATTTGAAACTTTTGCAAAGTTTAAGAGACCCATGCCAAAGTGTGATTAAAATTCCAAACTTTTGTAAATTTAATAGACCTATGCCAAAAAACTACAATTTGAATTCCAAAATTTTGACTTTTTTTACTTTACCTGCCACTTACACCTTGTGTGTAGTTTGAACAGAATTTTTTGCTATACATAGTGATGACAAAAATGATCATTCTATACTCTTAGACACCTGCGGTCCTATGCATGATCCTTGAGGTTAATTAATGCTTGGCAGTAACCACAGGGAACCCCCAAAACATTAATGGTGTTCACTGCAGTTACTGCAAATGGGATGATGCAAAGGGCCACAACATCTGCTTCCAATTTTTCTCACTCTTTTTGTTGGCATAAGCAACTAGATCTATATCTGAACATCATGAGCAAGATCAGAGAGTAAAAATGCCTGGAAAAAAAAAAGATGTTTCTTTCTGGTGCGCTCTACTGAGAAACAGCTTCAAACCAATAGAGGTCGATGATTTTTTTTTTTTTTGGGCATACCAGCGTTACCACCACCAATTTCAAGTTTGAGTTTCATCTCACTCACTGAAACCCTCTTCCCCATAAACAAGACTAGCTCATTCAATCCCACAGCCTCCATCCAATGCCCGCTCAAGATATGGCTTACTGGTGGCTATAACTCTATGGCAATTAAAATATACCTTCAGAAAACATGGCCAGCAATCTTGAGAATTTCAATGGGATTTCCAAAGAACCCTGACATGTCCATCTTTGGCAATAACATTTAAAGTTAGGAAAAGCTTGAAGGGTGACACAATAATAATTATTATATCACAGCAAAAAATAAAAGTCAGGGGAGGCTACTACCAAATGTCATCAGAAACTATTCATTCATAATGCTTGTCTGTGGCTTTCAATTTTATTTGTATTTTAATTACTTCCCTTGGCCTGGGATTGAATGGGTCAAGTAATTCGATTGGAAGCAAAATCAGCCATTTACTAATCTTTAAACAAGCAGAAATTGATACACTCCAAGCATAGATATTTGTAAATTCATTTGTTAACAAACAAACCATCTACCCATCTACTAAAATCAAGTTTCAGACTTTATGTGGGAATAATTAAAGAGATTGTAATGTATTGTAAGAATCCATCCAATCGCTATGTTAAAAGGCAGAAATGGCAATAATGCTTGAAAGAGATATGGCAGATTTTGCTTCCTTGGTGAGAAAAATTCTATAAGTGCTTGGAAAAAGAAAATATAAATTGATTGCAAGATGCCCTCCACCAGGTGAGTTTTACCTCCTTGGGTTTCTGGTGGCTTGTGATTGGCTGGAACAAGTCATATGATAACAAGGTCAAGGCAGACTTCTAATTTCATGGTCAGGGTGGCCCATAAAGTTGTGACTAATTTACTGAAATTCTCTCCACTCTTTTGTTTCTCAATTGCTTACTAATTCTCATTATGTAGACATAATACCGTAAAGGATTCGCTTTCAGATACTCCTCTACCTGGTCACAACAACTTGGGATTATGGATAAAGCTATCAAGGAAAAGGAAAGGCAATTCTCCTGTGTCTTACATAGACAATGCAGTTTTCTCTTGTGTAAAAAAATGCTGTGTTTTGCTGAAATGATCACAAAGTGAGTTGCAAATATGTGGAGCCGACTGCAGTAGATGAAAGAAGTGTGGACAGAGCAAACCAGCATTAAACATAGGCCAGTGGCAGCAGTGCTACTCTATGCAATGTTGAAAACCATCAGATGGCAAAACTGTTTAAGTGTCTATTACACTCTACTCTGTTAAACCATTTAGAAGTGCAATGTGGACAGAATGGTTAAGGAGTGGTAAAGCATCATATGATGCCAATATACCCTTACGTGTTCAGTGCTCATTTGTGTTCACAACATTAAAAATCCCTAGTCAAGGCTGAAAATCTCTAATCGTATTTTAACTTGCATGATAAACAATACACAGAACTGTTATGATTGAAAGTAAGATTAACCCTTGTGATGTTATGATAGAACCAGCCCTCACTTTCACTCCATAATACTAGGTGCTATGGTAGAATAAATTTGCATGCCAGCGCCAAACATGTTAAATGGCAGTCGAATTTTGAAGCTCACTGTCAGTTGATTGGTCGGCAGACATCAAGTACAATGATCTTTGTCTGTAACAATGGTCCTGCAGCCAGCTGGAGATTGGACCCGAGGTGTCTCATGCTGCTAGATTTAAATGCTCACAGTGATGTCTGGAGATTTTGAATGTTGTGAACACTAAAGGGCGTTGTAGGCAAAATGATACACTACCTTAAAAACTGTCTATAAATTAGAGACAAGAAAAAGAGAAGAGCAAGGTGTTATACTGTTTCTTACAAAAAAACAAAAAGACCAACTTCAATCTAAACATATGTAGTCCAATCTAAGGGGTCATCTCAGTGCTGTGGAATGAAGTTTCTGTACTGTTGGGAAAAGCACCTTGAGGCTGCAGTATTACTTTCCCATGAACTTACCTGTGTCTGACATATCATCCTCTGTGTTCTTTGCCAGTGGCATTGTCACTGATGATGTCTTGGTGGTGGCATCAACATTGTCGACGGTGATCTTCTTGTCACGGTTGTCCTTCAGGTTGTTCTGGCTGAGGTTGATGTCAACCCGGTTGCCCGCACTGAAATTGATGCTGTTGGTTAGACAAATGTTGGTTGTCATCAAAGTTTGAGGGAAGGAATCTCGGAGGTGGATGCTTCTAGCTATCTATTTGTCTATCTAGTTAACTATCTACTGGTCCAGAAAGACATGGCAGAGGGAAAGGAAGGTATCTAATTGTCTATCTAAATATCTATCAGTTGTAAGAAATGGAGGTCACTGGTAACTATATCTATTTATCAGGTTTTTGAAAAGTGTGAAGGCAGAAAGAAATAATGCAAAAACACAAGCTGCATTATGAATGTAATTAATGTGCTATGATGTTAGACAAAGTGTCTTTCATAAGGTGGATGTGATGCAGTTGCTTCTTCCGCCTCATGGACTAGTTACGAAAACTGCATTCTGACTGGTGCAATGCAAATTAAACTAACAGTATTTCACAATTTGAAAAACACTGCTGCTGCATTTACACAGTATAGTGCCATAATAGACTGGTTTCCATGAAAAGCAGTGTGCTCACAAAATGTTGGACCTTGATAACAGTCAAGCATGCTTATAAGTTATAATGAATACTAAATTTAGCACATGCTGAATCTTACGTTTCTCTGCCAAATTCTAGAAATCTTTAGGGATTAAAATGTGTTCCTCCTTCTAACCTGCTTGGATGTTGGGCTTGGCAAAGATAAAATGCAAATCTGCTGAGCAGCTTTTCAAGGTTTTTTTCTACCGGGGTGTTGGACAAAGGGAAAGCCTATCTACATTGATATTCCTAATCATGCTCTCTCGGATTCCTCAAACTTTTAGACATGGCACAAACTGTACAGTACACAAACTACACAATAAGTACATCATAAAATTGATGTATGGCACTAGGCAAACCAATTCCCGCAATCCTGGGATGCTATCCAAAACTTAACAATAAAGCTATAAAGAAAATCTGCTAAATGTATGCCCTTGTAGGGGAAGCCAAATCCAGATTAATTCCCTCCCTTTATGTTGTAATGAGGTCTCAGCAATGTTTCTGGGTATGGACTACTTGGGTCAAATGCCAATGGTAATACACCACCAGTGCAACCAATGTAAAATCCTGTTGTCTGGAATGTACACTGAAGATGCCTTGGTGTGCATCTCCAGTGAAGTTCTCTTAGATCTGACTAAGACAAATGCACGTCATAGTGCAAAATGGTGTATTGGTTATGGTGATGTGTTACAACAGGGGCAAACCTCATTATTCTTGCTTGGAGCATAGCATTTGATGGAAGTTATGTGGTAACCCATGTTCATATGCCATATTTGTATGTTCAGACACCCGGGGTCAAGCTTTTTAATCTGACTGGTTTGCATAATGCCCCAATACAGACAGTAACATCACTGGTATGGCAAAGGGGCTTATAATGATGCAGGCGAGTGACCATCTGCACATGTGGTGAGCATCACATCGGTGGCTAAACATTAAGGTAAATAGCGCTCACACCCTCATGCCATACCAGCAACGATAATGAAAACAATACCAATGATATTAAATGATTATGGTTTTCATGTATGAGACATCATTTCTCTCTAAAATATGATCAACATAAATTTAAAACAATGACTTTTTATTTCATATTGATTAGTTTTAACTTCGGAGGATGAACTCTCTGAATGGCTCATACTTGTCATTTGCAGATGCACCAAGGTGATCTATGACCAACACTTTTAGGAATGCATTTTACATTCATTAATCACATAAGCATTTTGGTAAAGACTAAAATTCATAAGACCTCGGTGCAGTAAGCAAATCACATATAAATTCACCATTATCCTCCACATACTACACACTGACTACTTGACAATACAGTAATGATTACATCTTCCAAAAAAAAAGGAGATCATTCTATTTACAGATATCAGTAATTATTCACAGAATCACTGTCTCTTTCTAAAATTCAGATTAGGCCAAAGAATTGATTCTACACAAACTAACACAACAACTGCTGACAATTTCATAATCTAGTATTATTTTATCTCAACCTACTTAAAAAAAAAAAGATTGAAGAGTATCAATGGGAAACAAATGTGGTTTTTAAAGTACATGTACATTTCTGATAATGTCCCCTTGTCAGTTAACTTACTAAAACAGAGCATATTGCTGCTATATGCAATTAGAAAAAGAAAGCATACATGAGAGCATTCCTAGACATAGAAAATGTCTAAGGACTGTCTCAAGTTTGCTTTTTTTCCCCATAACTCTGCCCCTAACCCTAAAGCAAGCTCAAGGTAGGAGTATCCTAGAATATTGTCTATGAACATTGCCCCAACCCTGTGTTTAAGAGTTCAGTGCCTTGCCGTGTGCAAAAACGCAACCCTTTGTTGCAGTTGGCTATGACTTTGTAAAAGGTTATATGGTCTATGAATGCTCCAACTACTCCTACATTCACAAAATGAAATGGCAGACTTTCTCATACGTTATCATTCTGTTAAAATCCCATCTTCTTTTCTCCAATATGGTTTTAAGATATAAACAGCACTGAAACGTTCCATCTACGATGGGTTAGAAACTACACAATTAAGGGAGACAACTCACTAATTGAAATTTGCCGTCTTATTCTCTTCATTGTTTTGTGGAGATGGTGGGCAGATATTGACCAGGGGTGGCCTTCCTTGTGCAGCAAACTGTTCTGCCATTTCCTTCTCAAGCTCTTCTCGCCGCTGAAAGAGACGTGAGAAATCTTGAGTAAAACCATTCAAGAAACTCATTTTCATGTAAAACTAAAAGGTCATTAATTTTCTTTGTTGTCTAACATCCACAATGACCAAATTGAAATCTACATTTTAGGCTGTATTTTGAAATTACTGACAAAAGTGATAGTGCAATCAATTACTCAGGACACATCATGATCAGTAAGTGTCTCTCAGATTGTCAAAACTCCAGACAAAATGTTGATGAAAATTGGGATTTTAAGAGATTGTCTTTTCTGCGAGCTACAGCTCTATCAATACAATTACCTGCATCCTCCGAATGAAATCTAAATCTATCAATTCCAAATAACAGATTTTAGCTTTGTGCAGCTAAAACTCCTAACATGTGGAGGAAATTTTAAATTATGAAATGATGACAATATACAATATATATAACTTATGACACAGGTTGTTAGTCATGTCTGCTTGATGCTCTTAAAACGATCTCAGTGCCGCGGGTATAAAATATGCCATAACTTGTCAAACCAATTCAGAGATGCTATTTACATATTATGGAAAACTTCCAAATATCAAAATTACTGTTAAATGCAATGGCTTTCAAGGCAGTGAGAGCTGGACACCTTACTTTCAATACTGTGAAATTACATCCCTGATAGAAAAAGAATTTGGATGAAATTGCCCACTATTGTTGCTTTCCTTGTTGAATATATATACTGTAGTGATCCAAATATAAATATACATGAAATAAAAGTTCAATGCAAATCACACAAGCATTTGATACATCAGCGTTTTCTCTCTTTTGAGTATCACACCATGCACTGTTACAAAACTGACACAACAAATACATGCTGGTTAATTACATGGCTACAATAATTTCATGCCAGTTCCTCACTGGCTCAATCTTATGTAGATGCACAAATCAAATATAATTCTCAATCCACTATGTTATTTATATATGTGGCTGCAGATAAACACACAAGATGAAAGGGAAGAAATGTCAATCTTATAGAATAAGCAGGCATTACAAGTGAGTAGATTTTTGGTGTCTCAGAGCATACAAGAAAGAACAACATGAGCTTAACGCTAATGTAGAATACTTTATAACTGCATTGGGGGCAAATCTGTAATTTTCTTCAGTTTATAGTAGCAAGAGGCACTTTCACGCAGTGTCAAATTTACTTGGTGGTCTCGACACAAGAGCATGCACAAAGCAAGCAAGGACAGATACACATCATATAATTGTGACAGTCATTCAACAGAACAAACATGTCATTTACAGACAAATGGTCATTTATATAAAGTCTCCTATAATAGATCTGAGGTGTAGAAAATGTGAAAAAAGTATGGGCCTGTAATAATGTTGGTTAGGATAGAAATCTTCTCAAACTGTTACAGGTTATATATGTTGTGTGTGTTTGTCAACCTCTTGCTTTGGCTTTTTCAAAAACAAAATGGCCACAACATTCTGCATAATTTGTTTCTCTCTTTCCTTGCCCTGAAAATTAAAAGCAGTTGTTTTGCTTAAGTCAATAAGTCATGGAAAATAACTTTTGTCATCCTTACATGACTTACATGCAAGGAGTCAAAATCTTATACTATATATTCAGTATTGACAAGAAATACTTCAACAGCAAATGACGATAGGTGCTACCAACAGCAAATGACGATAGGTGCTAATGACGATAGGTGCTACTGCTGGTCTTCTTTTACTTATCTAACAATTCACTGGGCTATAACTGTGTGTGAACCCAATATAACAATAACAAATACATGTAGTGTTCTCTCGCTAAGCATACAAGTCCACAGAAGTTTGTTCCTACAACTGATACTACACTGATAGGGATAACATATCTCAGATAATATTCTGTTGTCAAGAATCTAGGATACTACACTGCAGTTAACCATCTGGGCATACTTCTTCTACAGAAGGAAGTCTACACGTGCATATTCAATATGTCTTGTAAAAGTCCTGACAGTGACTTTAAAACTACAGTCAAAACAGCTGACTATATGGATGGCAGTGGCCAATATCAAAATTTTCTGACCCCATGTTTAACACGCAGGGTCTGTTCAATATAAAAGCTGTTTTGTCATTCTCCTTCCTCACTTGCTAGTTAAAATGCATCCTTCTTCGGTTTTGATTTTTGGTTTTTCTTTTGAAACTTTTTGGCATTCTACCATCCCTGTTACTAATAAATATAGACACATTTGAAATAAATCACGACATTTATAGCTTGACTACTGTAAATTTGAAGCAGGCAGTTCATTCACAAATATACAAGGCACACCTAAATATATTTAATTTTTTTTCCTCTGGGACATGTAATAATACCACGAAGGAAAAATCATATGGATAAAAGCACTGATATTAGATTAGAACACATTCTGTGAACTATAAACTGAGAAAAAGCTAATGCAAAATGGTGATTAATACACATGGATCTAATTCTAACAGAATGTTGCTAGGCTTGCAATTAAACAAACACTGAAATGATTAAAGTCTAATTAAGCAAATCTTGCAAACAATGCACTGAGTGGCCATCAAGTACAAACGATTCAATTCTCCATATAGGTGTACTCTGAAGAGCAAGAGAAAAACATTACTGATGAAACAGAAAAAAAAAAAGAAGTGACTGTTATCAAACAAAAAAAACAAACCCAAAAACATGAGCTGAACAAAACAATATGAGAGACAATTGAGGTTGGTCCCACTGCTCTGCAACAAGAGCAAAAGAAAAACATTACCGCTGAAACAGAATGAAACAAAAGAGTGAGGCTAATGTGAAGAAAAATAAAAGACGAGCTGAGCAAACCAAAATGAAAGAGAATAGATATTGGTCCTACTGCTCTGCAAGACAACTTAATCTAATGCAGACAATTAAAAACAAGAACCAAAAGGGTGTGTATGGATATTTCGTTGCTGTGTCAACAGCCGCTGCATGAGGTATAATAATTATTATTCTATGCAAGGGGTTAGAATGAGGTTGATTATACGGATTAAATAATTTATCAATGAATGCTGAGGTATTAACAGTAAGAGGCTTCCTTAGCATTCATGCAAAACAATACCCAGTTCTGCAAGGGGAAAAAGGATGTAAAAGAAATAAGATCAAATGATGAAGACTGCAGAGAAAGAAATTAAAATTATCCAAAACAAAAATATAAGGAACGTGAACAATCAACATATGTTATGACATGATGACCAACACAATAGAAAGGCACCAACAGAAATAGAGGTAATGATGACAGTGGAATCCTGATAGGTATAACAACAAATTTGTGATGAGTGAAGTGGCTAGACACAGTTTTCCAAAACTACTGAAGTCCATTACGGAACCTGACAACCTACACAGAAAACATGAAAAATCAACATACTTGTGCTTGTGAATACAAGATAGACTAGAGTAATTGTATTCTTCCTCATAAATGGATGAGTGGATGAGGAGATGTTTTCACATGTATAAATTTAGTCAGTGTTTGCGAATACATAGAATATGTCATCCAGTTTTGTCCCCTTGTGAACTTTGTGTTCATCTTGTGCCCGTGTAATATTCTTTTAGCTAGCTGTCTAATCTGAATTTTGTTTAATACTGAGAAGTCAGTGGTCAGTCAGTCTGCTTGGGATGTCTAATTTAAGTAAGTAATGGAAATCTCTAACGGCTAAAAATCTGCAAAAGTGGACTTCAGTTGTGGAAAAGTGTATTTCAAACCAGCACTTTTTTTTTCACAATGCTGAAACCTTGGTGAATCTGGTCCACTTGAAATATTATCCTATTACACGTACCCCATTCTGTTTCTCCAAAATTGTTTGTACACTTAACTGACTTATGGGAAGACAACATCATGATGAAAACATATTCAATTTAGATTTTGAGATCATGGCATAAAGCACCACTGTATTGCTAAAGCAGAAATACTCTTCAGACCTCCATCTTCATGAATTTCATGCTGGCAATAATGCAAACAGTTGGAGTGACAGAGACCGAAAAAACACCTCAGAAGTGCGTTTAACCTTTTTGTGCCCCCTTTTTATTAATTTCACAGCTCTGTTGCCCAACCACAATGCCTGCTTTCCAAGGACTAAAAGCTTTACTCAGTAATTCAAGCTTTGAATTAGCACATTTCCAGGCCATGACAAATGCAGGATTGTTTGTCCTGGCCCTGGCAAGCTGATTCAGAAAGGTAATTGCTGCAGGCTTTTTTTTTTTTCTTAAATACTTGATGTTCAATGTCAGAGGATCCTATAATGTATTATCAACTTCAGAAATGGTCACTAAACCGCCTTCAGTGAGTCCTGAAGGTTGCTTCTTCAATCAAGTGCTAAGAAACAGTAATTTGTAGCGTGGTCTGGCCCTTGATAAGGTAGTAGCATTCATCTGATAGATAATATAGTCTTATACTCTGACATCCAGTTTTGGTGGATGTTGAACATAATGATGCCAAGTTTTATGCCATGATGATGTGAGAATTCACTAAAATTGACTGGGTTGATGTATAAGGTCCTCTAAATTCCCTTAAAGATTCAATCAGGGTATGAAAAGAGAAGAGAAGTGTGATACATTTCACTAATTTGTATTCAATTGCATGGTTTTTACATCAGCGAGTGCTATTTTTCCAAATTTTACAAGTAAAACATTTCATACTGATATACTAGTCATTGAAATATAACAGCAAATTCATTCGAGTCATGGAAGTGTCCATGGCCATTTGTAGGTGGGGGCTTGCTTTCTGAAGGTAACAATTGGATGGCGCAACTTTCAATCAGGTGGTAAATGACCTTATGCATTACCATTGATGAATGCAAGTTGTACAACAATGACCTGAGAGAACGTTTTCATCCATGTCTCATCTCATAACTAACTTCAATTTTGGACTGAAATTAAATTGTCGTCCAGTGGAGGGGCTTGAATTTATATTGGATTGGCTTAAATGGTGATAGTTAACATATGAATGTAGTATAGAGACAATGCTGGTGGCCTTTGGAATTCATCACCATGATCAAAGTTTCTCAACACTTCGTCTCAACCATAGAAAAGTGAATTAAAGCCTTAAATTCAAGAATAGCCAAGTTTCACTCAAATCCTAAAAAAAAAAAACAAACAAAAAACTGAAATTCCTGGAAAACTGATTTCTTGAAATTAGGCTTTAAGGTCAGATCCAGAAATACAGAACCAGAAATGGGCTTTGGTGGTCATGAGATGAAACAAAGGCAAAAACTGCTCCCAACTGTTCCAACGTGGTGATTTGGTGCATGTTACGTAAAGCAGTGTGAGTTGTGAGACTGACAATATCGTAATGATATGAACAAACAACATGAAGACATCAAATAATGAGAGCATGTTATAATATTATGGTTATGTAGCAAGAAATGATGTGTATGAAAGACTAGGTATTATGCTCCTACTGTCCTACTGACAAAATGGGTGTATATAGCTATTTGGCAATTACTTCCTATCTATTATGAAAAAAATAAAAAATATGTTCTTCAAGGGGCAGTGTTTCACTTTCATTACCAAGAGCAAAGCCTGCTTTCACTGAATAATGACCTAAAATTTAAGGTACCCATACTGAAATATCTTGTTTTAGTTTGCTGAATATTTTCCAGTGAGCAATCCAACTGCTGAAAATAAGCTACAACCTATCACCTTGAATGTTATGTCAGCTGCTGGTATCTACATCCTGCATGGTGTATCTGAAGTTATTAAATTCCTGTGAGCTGCCTACATCTCATCTTTCTCTGCAAGCTTCTTTCTCTGAATAGTTTCCATGAATGTGAAACACTCATCAAGTGGAAAGAAAAGAAATAAGGTAAAGGTGGGGGAGGGGAGAGGAGGAAGAGACTCATATGTGAAACAAAATCTGGTTATCTTGACAATGATCAAGAGATGAAATGTGCAGTGAGCAAATGCCAGGTGGTAATATTATGAAGAGATGAAAAGATGCACCACAGTTTTGACAATGGCATGATGAAAACAAGAAGTCTGGCCACCCACCACTGCTTCTTCTTCCTCTTGCTCTTCCTCTGCAGCAGTGAGCTCTTGAGCATTTGCCAGGTTGTCCACAGCGATGGCCAAGAACACGTTCAGCAGTGTGTCTAAGATTGTGGTTAAGGGAAAATGGGCACCTTGTTATTTTGCACAGGGAAAGAAAATTTACAGCCATTGCTTCTATAAAGAAGAGCAAATACTAAATGTTGTGTGGATGTATGTTAGGTCCTACTGTCCCTCTTCAGCACAGTTCTATAGTGGAGACTTGGACCCCTTTGAGACTGCCAACATCAGGACCATTTTCATGAGTGGTCTAGATTAGTCATAAATTCAGTTTTGATTAAACAGACTTACAGCTGTAATCAACACCATCTGCGATTTGTTCCAACAGACAAAACGAGCACTGCCTCTCAATCACAGAAGTTAGTTACTAACTCCAAAACATTAAGACTCATACAATATATTCCTTGCATAATGAACAGACACATACGGGCCTACCAAACCTAGCCAAAAAAAATAGAAAATTGTTCAAAGGATACAGTTTCCAAATAGCACCAGTACAATAAAGTATGCGGAGAAGAACATTCCCCATTTATCTATGCCGCCGTGGGCCTGGATGCCGTTGTACATAACTGCATTCCAGTCTTCTCCAGTGAGGATCTGTGCAGAAGGAAGGAGAAGCAGAGAAATGAAATAGGTGGGTGGATGGGTGGATGGGTAGATGGATGGATGGATGGACGGACAGTCAGACGAATGGATGGATTGATGGGTGGCAATGTGTATATTAATTTTTTCAATGTGGGTTTAATGTTTCTTTTCAACACAATTGGACTGTATCAAAGTGAGGCTTGAACGATCATTGACCATCAATCCCAGGACACTTTTTAAACACTACTGAAAATACCCAGGGAGAATCACTACACTTCCAGGATTCAAACCCTTTATCTTTTGCACCATAAGACTCTAGTCTTCACCTCTGCCTCATACTCTCTCCCTAACATTTTAACATCAGAAATCTATTTACTGGGACCGTCCAACTTGATCCCAGAAAAAAACAACTAAAACAACCTTCACACTGTACCCTAATGGCTGACAGTGTTGATGAATAGAACAAAAATATAAATATTTTCATCTAAACTCAGCAAATTATTACTGAAGCACATAGGTTTTGTGACACACAGGTGAGCTGCTTGTTTCACATGTAAAATATCAAAAATTCCACTTGGCTTTCTTCTTCCTCCACAATGCTGGTAACTCTATGGCTCGCTCTGGCTCTGAGTATTCATACGAATGTGCTTGTGGTTAGGTCACTGTCCACTGGAGTAAAATCAATACACTGGTGGAATGAAATTGGAGACTATTTCTTCCTACAAGAATATAACTCTTAATCAGCAGAACGTGGTAGATATAACTTTACTGGATCAACACATTTATTACCTCGTGGGCTGAGAATTAACTGGATCTATGTCCGGTTTTGAATTTTTTAAAGGTAGAAATTGGACAAGAAACTTTGAGTTGCAAAGTTCTATGTCCGAGAGATTTGAATCTGTAAGTAATAATATGAATGAATAAAAAGGCGAGCTCCAATAGAACTTTATGCTCTTTTGAAGAGAAAATCAAAACTTTGACCTAAATTTTCTTAGTTCACCAAAAAGTGGACATAGAACCAGTTAATTCTCAGCACACGACCTGCTAATATGATAGTGTCTATTTCATGTCTGGTTCTCTGACCAAAACCTTACCTGAAATACTGTGAGCAAAGCTATTGGGAATGTATCAAAATGGGCTGATGGTCGACCATCTTCGAAGTTCATTCTGCAAATAATGAGGGAAACATGAAATGAGCAGTCAATAGTCAATTCTGCACCCACCAAATATGAATAACCTTGTGTCCGACTGCATTATATAGATGTATAATATTACATAGAACACAAGTTTACTGGCTAACAAAACATTAACAATGGTAGCTCTGTAACCTAGCTCATTTTCCATCCATATTTGTATTTTGCTTATCTAATAAAAAGGTGATGATTCCAAAAGAACTGACCATCTAAACTGTCTAACCTGACTGGGATAGGCAAAGTAATGGAAAAAAAATGACATAATAATAATAATAATAATGCATTTTTTAAGCATCATATCCAGGTTAATACCCTCTCATTCATTTCACATAACTTTTACTTTAGAGGGCCACATCACTCAAGAACTTTTACAAGTCCCTGAAAAACATATGCTACTGCTATCATTTACTGGGTCTGATCATTAGCATTCTAAATTTCACTGCCAGCAGCAAGGTACTCCTATTACAGACAAGTGGACTAGGGCAAATGTGAATGAAATGCTTTCCACAGGCACTTTGCAAAGGTAAAGAACCGAACCAACAATCTTTATATCTTGAGTCCAATGCTGTAATCTTTCAGTCATGCTAACCACTTTAGAAGATACAGATTTAAATCATCATCAGGATTCAAAAGTTTTGACTTACTCTCCTCCAAAGAGCTGCATGCCCAGGAGAGCGAAGACAATGATGAAGAGGAAGAGAAGGAACAAAAGACTGAGAATGGACCTCATACTGCTGAGCAAGGAAACGACCAGGTTTCTCAAAGATGACCAATATCTGTGGACAAAAGCATATAGATCCAGATAAGCCAAGGGAGTGAACCAAAAACCGCCAAGCCATTTTAAAATGAAATGAAAACAGGACTTTTATTGACCTTGTAGGGAAATTGTTTTAAATTGCATCTCCATGTCACAAATTTGAGCTTGTAATGTGTTTTAAACAGACTGACAGGAGAAGACCTATAAAATGACCCTTGTGTAGAAGCAAGTTGTAGCTGAGTGAATATGTGATTAAAGTGAAAGTGTAGTTAACAGATTGTGATTAATCTGAGTCAAGTGTAGCAACAAAAGACTCACCTGGTAACCTTGAATATTCTAAGCAGGCGGAGAGCTCTGAGCACACTGATGCCGAATGATGAGCCCCGTTTAAACTCAGACCAGATGACTTCTACTATACTACCTACGATGACCTGGAAGGGAGGAAAAAATTAAAAGACTCTGCTTAGGGTCTGTATATCCCTAGTATTGGAGACAAACTTGTGCTACCTCCTGACCTGAGACTCCTGCTCCTTGAATGCACATAGAGAAGGTGCTGCTCCTTGAATGCACATAGAGAAGGTGCTGCATGTGTAGTGTGAGTAAGTTTGTGTGTAGGTCTATGTGTGTTTGTGTGTGTAAGCTTCTGTGTTTATCAAGATGTAAGTTTGTGTTGGAGTATGTGGGCTGATGGCTGTAAAGCCTTTCAAGCCCTTCAAGAATAAAGTGCTATACAAATGCCCTTTATGCATGCTGTTATTAAAAGATAATTTTTGACTTTGTTGCAAGATAGATCCAGGTGATAAAGATCAGTTACGAGAATCTGGATATAACACTCAACAGATGTAATGATTATGAAATACAGAACTGGAGACATATCATACAGGTTCCACACTTCTACTTGGACTAAACATAGGATGTTATCACATTCATTCACATGACAGTACAAAATATGTCCATGAGACAAAGATTAAATGCAGAATAGGTCCTAGATTTGTAATCTGGGCCATAAATAACTGCATTCTTTCCTGATTTTGTAAAAGTATTTTGAAGTTTGAGGTAAAGAGTTTGATGTATGTGTGGGCTGTCTGTTGGAACACTGTGTTAAAAAGGCAATTAATAAGCATGTTTATATCTTTTGACGTATCCTTTCGAAATTTGAAAATATATAAATGAAAGAATGAAATAAATGAAACATTTAAAATGGCTTTTAATACAAAGCTCACTGAATGCTGCATAGTATTCAGAAGAGGTACAAACAACCTGTAGACTTTAGTGCCTTACTATGGTGCACACTCTCCTTTTTTTTTTAAATTCAGTATATTATGCATGCAACATTACACAACAAATTTCTCAATAGTGCATTCTTTTCTGTTGGTGGTGATCTTAGGAAATCCTGATCTCAAAGTTCAGTTGTCATTTCACCGCCAGCTTTCACACACACATTAAGAAATATCCCAAAGATTGTAAGTAAGGCTTGATCCCACGCTCAATCCTCTAAACTCACATCGCTTAATCAGGCCTAGAGAAAATATGAATTTGGCTTGATTGTATAAGTCCCAGTCTTAGAACTTACCACACAGTCAAAAATGTTGAAAGACGATTGGAAGTACATGCGCACCCCAAGGGCGTACATCTTGAGGGACATCTCAAATATAAACAGGCCCAGGAAGGCATATTCTGATATGTCTGAAATACAAAAAAAAAAAAAAAGGCTTAATGAAGTGAAGGAAAACATAATAGTTTGAGAATCTGAGAACTGGTTTTAATGTCTCCTTTTCATCACACTTTTGATTATATTAAAGATGAGGCTTGAAGTTTCTTTTGGGCCATTGACAGGATGGTGCCTTTCAAATATTGAAAAGTGCCACAAGAAAAACCCACAACCAACAAAATTTGAACCCAGAACTCTTTGCACCAATAGACATGCTCTACCTCTAGGCCATTTGGTTGGCTAAATGACAGGCCAGAAATTCAAAGACATTGAAAATGGATATCATATGAGTGATGTAAACATTGAGAACATGAAGGAAATGGGAATTCAATTTAATTCCTTTATCTGAACCCCGCTTACATGTTACTGTTAACATATACACAGCAAACATACGGCCGTGAAAAGTGAAAAGCCTAAAATTTAAATGGCTTTGCCAAGGATTTGCACAACTTTCTGTCATTCCAAGATTTTTCTATGCCAAGGAATTCTCTTTCTCCAAGACCTATGTTGAACTCTGCAAACTGCCAGCAAACATGAACCAAAACCCAGCAGTGCAGCTCAGCAAAACAAATCAATAGCACAAATGTAACAAAGCAGTAGCAAGTGTCAGACCAAGCAGTCAAGTGTTGGGAGGTAATTCCATCAGGAGAACTTAGCAAGAACTGGCTGATAAATATTGCATCAAAGCTACGAGGAGGAGTTCTGCTCAACCTTTTCAAAAGGTCACCCTTTCATTTTGGTAATGACCAGCCAAAGAGAGGAAGACTGTCAACAATACGAGGTTACACAATATATGGCTAAAGGCTGAGAGATTTTGGGAACGGGAGGGAGGGGAGGGGAGTGGATTAATACGGTAATCACAGTGACTTTATTTGAAAAGTGATCGACTTCCTAAAAAGAAAAAGATTTAAGTGATTTTTCTTAAAAGAAACAGATTTCTAGAAGCAAAGACACTTTTTCTTAACCAAGACGAACTTCCTGAAATAACAAGATACAAGAGGATTTTTTAAATAAAACATTACTTCCTGAATACAGAGAAAGCAGCAAAATGGAAAGGAGTGGGTGAGGAGGAAGAGAAAGGGAAAGTCCAATTCCAGAAAAGAAAGAATGAAATTTCAACCAAACTTCCCAGTCCTATCCCAGAAGGGGTACATTAAAATCACATGTACGTATTTCCCAGTGCTTGAAATGAGACACTGTACAATGTCCAGTTTGAAGAGACGTGGCAAGAAAGGCTTCACACATTAGCTCCAAAACCCAAAGAATGTGTCTGGCTAAAGTCTTGGTTCTGGTGCCAGTAAAGGATGAAAAGAGTGGTCAATAAGGGCAGGCCATCACTTCAGCAATTAGATAGTGTCAAGCCTAGGAGAAAGAGCGGGCTACAGCGAAAGGTTTCACTTAAAACTATAGAGAAGGTTTCACTTAAATGAGATATCCCATGAGAGAATGGGATAAGTTGTGATAAAGTAGATGGTGCCATTAATACTATTTGTTTTTGACTTACCCTTTTCTAGTTTTGCTTTTTGTTTTGTTTGCTGCGATTAAGTGGCATTTGCATCTAGAGGATTATGACTATGCTAAGTTTTCTCTAGTTCAGGGTTGATAAATTCTTCTTCTGGTTCAGGGCTTCATAAAAGCTGCCTCTAATTCAAGGCCTGATAATATTTGAATAGTTAGATGTATGGCAAAGTAATCATAGCAGTTCTGTTAACCCTTTTTTTGCTCAAGGAGAATCCAGTGCACAGCCTTTGCCCTCCCACTGAAAAGGGAGATAACCCTCAAAAAACAAAAAAAAAAGCATAAAATTCTGATACAGATTGTGTTGCTGATTAATTTTTTGTACTGTAGATGGACGAAGGAAATGTAGTTTACCAGTTACTGTCATCTGTAAAATTTCATTATGAAACATCAGTGAAAATGAACAAAACAGTTTGAAAATAACTATTCAAAATCTGGCACATTCTAAAGCATTGGTAAGGAGGTATAACAAGACACATATGGGCATTATTGGCAAGGAACGAGTAAAGTGCTGTTTTGGACTAAAAGGAAAAAAAATGCCATTTTAAAGAAAAAAATGCTATCGGTCTTAAAATTAAGAAAGCAACATTACAAGGCAATACGACTTGCTTTTGACCTTTTAACACAATAATCATATGGTTAATTGAAATTGGAATTATGTGAATAACAATAAAGCAGAGTCCCCTCTAGTCCAAGGCTTGATAACTTTTAATGGCAAAGTATTGGGTTCAGTTATCACAGTGATTTCTCAATATAGCTGGTCAGTGCTATCAGACATGGAAATAAGCAAGGGCTTCAAAGCTATAGAACTTATTTCTGGCTTTAAAAAAAAATCAAAGAAAAAAAACATGTCATGATTAAGTGATAAATGCAATTAAAGGAATTACAATTACGCCGAGTCCACTGTACTTTCAATGCTTGATGACTTTAATGGCACACTGTCTGGCACATTAATCAGGATGACTTCTTTTAAGTGCATCTGGTCAGTCCGACCAGACTTGGCTACCTTCTTCCTTTTCTCTTTCCACACCCTTCTTCAAATCCAGCACCAATTAAAACTACAGGCAAACCTCTTCTCCCCTACCCCAACCCCAACCCCAACCCATTTTCTTGATCAAAAGCACAGGCACTGTCTCTGACAGCAAAGCCTTAGTCAAACAGTGAAGGCTTGAAAGCAGAATGTAAAGAGAAATTCATGTTGTGTTCACACACAGGCAGACACTGAGGAAAAAGAAAACTGTGGTCCAATTAAGGGGAGGAGAGTCAAATCAATCTAATCATCTCCCCTTGCTAATATTAGTGGAAGACCCAAACAGGAAGGAGAGAGGCAAGAATGGAAAAAAATCTTTGCTGGTTGGAAGACCAGGAGAGGTTTAATTCCATTATTCTGTGTTGGAGGAAGGCATGAGGATTCATTCCCACAAGCCCTCTTAGGTTTCCGCCATCCCTATCTCTCGCAGAGACCCCACTCCATCTCTCCTTCATTGGCTTTTTTTCTTCCTGTTTAAATTCTGGGACAGCCATCAGCCTTCGACTTAGCACCTCATTTTCGGCTGGTGGACGAAGTGGACTCTGGTCCCTTTATAGACCGGCTAAAGAAAAAACTGTAATGGGCTCATACAATTCCATCTGTTTCAGCCAGGTAAAAAGTAAAACACATGGCACAAAAAATAATTAAAGGAAGCTCTGGGTTAGCCTCATTATGATTTCAACACACAAATTAATCTGATGGCATGAATCTGACTCAGACCACATCCAGAAAAGAAATAGACCCTTACCTTCTTCCCCCATCTTACTTTTCTCTTCCTTCTCCCCCTTTCCCCAATATTTCTTCCTAAACAAAAGACCAGTATCAATGTCCGGAAAGACAACCGGACAGTTACTGGCTGAAGGAAATGAAGAACACCTTGCTACCAGCTATTTTCACTTTAAACTCGATAAATGGGATGTAATCTTAAAGGCTGTAGTTGGCTATTGGCTACGAAGGCCACCATTTACAAATCAAAGGACAGGAATCTATTCTTGAGGACAAAGAAATCCCTATTATGTCAATTGGCAAAATTGACCCTTGGTACAACCTAGCTTGGAAAACCAATGACAGTGATAATATTTAAACAGCACTCTCAGAATTCAACAATACTGTCCAAAACGATGGAGGGCTCATGCTGGAAATTCCACACCCACCAAAGTTGGTAATTGAAGCATTAAGGGTGTCTCTTTAATGGGAAATGTTTATCCTGAATACATTATACAAGGAAAATGAACAGTTGGGACCTCTGATTGTGGTGTGACAGAGCCATGGGTTTAAGCCATGGCTGTGTTAGCTGGGCTCCCCTATACGACTAGCAGGCATGCAATCAAATTTACTTACACAGAAACTCGACATGCCATTCAGGTTGATTGTAATGCTCCGAGGCGACGGATATTGTGTTGAGAAACACCAGAACAATAACTATCCAGTAAAAGAGTTGGCTCTTCACAAGCCTTCGTATTGAGTAACGAAAGCGTTTCTCCGCTCGCCAGAAGGACGCACACTTGCCCGCTGTTCTCCTCTTCTTCAGATTTTTACCAAAGGTGTTGCCTGAAATAATATAAGGGGAGAAAAAAAAATTAGCTACCATTTTGTTAAAGCTGCATCATCAAGTCATTACCATTGAAAGACGAGCCCAGCCTACAAATGGTCTCAGACACTGCTTCAACACAGATGGACTTGCTTTCCTATTTCAAATACAAAATGTTTTGATAACAACTGTCTTTACCAAAATGTTTAGAGACAATAGACTTCTGACCTGCAAAGTTTTTAATGCAGTATGAAATGTTTTAATTGTGAAATTCAGAAGAATAGGGCTCCAGTGTGAAGTATGTAATTGAATTCCATTCACTGAAGTGTCCCAATATGTCCCTCTTCTCCTCTTCTACCCCACACCAACTTTTAAATGGGTGTGGTTTCTGCAATCATATCTATGAGTGACATCCCTTTCCTTTGACCTTAATAATTATTTATCTTTGCCAACTTTTGTAAGTGGCAAACCATGCCAAAACAGTTTTGTTCTACTGAAGTTTGAAAAAAAAAACACTACTGATATACACACCTGGCGTCATGGCTGCCAGCAAATCATCATCATTCTGCTCTGTGTCGTTGTCTGCGTCTTCTCCCTTCAACTGTTTCATTTTCCGCGCTGCTGCCTGCCTGCGAGCTGCAATAGAGCGATAGACAAATAAGTATAAGATATATAATAAGCGGGGCATACTTTTCCATTATTTACAAACGCTGCCATTTCCAACCCTGGGAAGATTTGCCAGTTGTGTGCAGCCTGAATGCCACTTCAAAACATTTCACATGTTCTGCAACTGACATATATTTATAATGATCACTATCATCATCATCATCTGTCTTTCTCAGTCTCTCTCATAAAGCCACATTTCATCCATGTTGACCTAATTAAGGCCACAAAGTTGGTCGTTAGCAAATTCACTTCACTGAGTCACTGAACTGGGATAAACAATCCCATCAGTTTGTGTATCATGCTATTCATGATTTCAGGCTGTTTGTGATGAAAGTTATCAGAATTCATATACCAGCTGAACAAAATCAGGGATGTTACTATTTCTTAAGAAACTGTGTTTCTACTAATTAAAGAATGTATGCAATCCCACTGCCAGATCACTCTGTCATTCATGCTTTTGAGCCTCACCATCAGGCCATGGCAAATAGGTGATTGTTTGTCCTGGCTGGCTGATTCAGAAAGGTGAATTGTGGAAAGATATAATCAGGACAGATCACGGAAATCCGCGAATATCCAGGCCTGAAGAGAACTCACCTTCTATGATTTTAAGCTTCTCCTCATCTGTAGTTCTTTCCTCGCTCAGTATCACTTCCTCTGTTAAAAAGAAGACAGAATGTTTCCCAGCTGACCAGAGATAAATCATGTAGTCTTTACGTAACCAGGTGGCAAGGCAATGTATATTCATTATCATTAAGGGGGATGAATGTGAGCTGTCTGATAATTTTCTCAGCTGTTACTTTTATCCAGGGAAGTGTGTCACCAGGGATTTTACCGAATTACTGTGAAGGATCAATTTTGAGTTTAAAGGCCAAAAAAGCTTAACGCTAGAAAATTTCCTGTCTCCACCTGGGACTGACCTCAGGGTCTCTTAGCTTGCAAATCTAAACGTGCTACCGCTACACCATAGGGGCACTAACTTCACAGCAATTTAAATCTTAAAATACTTACTGCCTGAATATTGTTCCCTAACTTCCACATGTAAGCCCAATGTTTAATAGTGACCCTGAAACACAACCCAGCTGCTCACATTTATAAAATGTAACATAAACAAAGACACAAAGTTGAATTTACTATTGAACCTCATCGGATGAAATTGTACAGGGGCATAA
This sequence comes from Ellobium chinense, assembly GCA_033807755.1. NCBI lineage: Eukaryota > Metazoa > Mollusca > Gastropoda > Ellobiida > Ellobiidae > Ellobium > Ellobium chinense. The sequence goes on from JAWQUT010000207.1 coordinate 400,229, forward strand.
ATTCCAAGAAATATGCAATAAAATAACACTTTTACACTGGAAAACTGGAGCTTTACTTTATAAGATCATATACCCCACTATCTGGTTGTGTATGTATGATCTGTTCAAAAAAAACTCCAGAGAAGTCATATATTATGCCTAAGAAAACCTCTCAATTTACTTTTAAGAAATGCTTATCACTTGCTCATAAAATCACTATTTTCTTTCAACAGGAATAACTTCGCTTTCAATTTCTACCACCAACAAATATTGGATTTGCACAGAGCTGTGGCTATATGCATAATCCATAAGTTAGTTAATGAAGTGCGTAAATACAGTGAACACCACTTACGTTTTGGGAGCTTTCTGTGGTTATCATAGTATGTTAACTGAAGTAAGAAAAATGCATATGGTCACTGATCACTTCTGACCTTGAAATCTCAATCCCTAGGCCTCATTCTGATAGACTGCGGCTGTGAAACATTTTCATTGTAACTTCAGAACTTGCGTCATTCTGGCTGACTGTCACTGTAACACTTACCTGCTTTACATATCCACTCCAAATAGCCATTCAACTCTCGCTCTATCTGCTGCTGCCTGCGAAGTTTGAAGAAGGCTCGTCGGTTTTCTACTCTTTCTCTCTCTTTGGCAAATTCTCTGAGAAAATGGATGAAAGACAAATTTTGTCATAGCATTCTGTTGTAGCAATACTTAAAATTGTCAGAACCATTTACGGATGAGAGCTACATCTGACAACTACATTTTTTTACTTGTGAATACTGTGATACTCTGCATATATAACAAGCACAAAAAACTGACCTGGAGAAAAAAAAATTGGTCAAGCATTAGTCATGATAACTTTATTTCAACAATCGCAAGACAAGTTTCTTTTGTATATTTGGCCGCTGAGTGACAAGTTTTTCATTATCGTGAGATATGGGAAATCAGCCAATTCAGCATTGTTTTAAATTTTCCACTTCCTCCTCCTCCTCTTTTTTCTTTGTGCAGGATACTCTAAGCTAAGCTTCGAGCACTATGCCAACACACCTTCATACGATTCGGTCATTGTCCCCTGAAGTAACATTTTACTAAAATCAATACACTCAGCATAAAAGGGGAATCATTATTTCATAAAAAGAAATAACAACAGCTGAACATTTTTTTTTCTGGTTCCAGGTATTCTGAGATCTGAAAATGCCAATCAATGGTAATTTTCCATGATTTTTGCAGATTTTCCAGGTCTCTGGCAACCCT
>JAWQUT010000207.1:411182-434714 GCA_033807755.1 Ellobium chinense
GGGGGGGGGGTATATGCGAGTAAAAGAGGAAAAATATAATCAATAATACAGTATTACAAATTTTCGGGACAGCGTAACTTAAATGATCCCCGGGAACAGTGTCAGACACTCTTTCCCGCACCACCACAAGATTTTTTCTTTCATCTAAGACACAGTCAGACATCTAAATGTCACCATCCGCCAGCAGTAACAGCAACATCAACAACTCCACCATCTCCGCCATCATGAGCTACCACCGTCACCAACAAACCGCTCTTTATTTTAGACACTGCTAACTACAGATGATAATCTTAACACTCTCCAAATCCATAACCATCAAATTCAGCATCATCGTTCCACCACCACCACCATCGCCACCACCATCATCATCACCACCACCACCACCACCATCACCATCACCATCACAAAAGCTCTTAGCAACCACCACTACCACCACCACCACCAACAACAACAACAATTACGACAACAACGACAAAAACCTACCAGTTGCAAGGCAAGGGGTGTTTTGTCCTGCTCTGGCAGATGTTCTTCCAATGCCAGCACTATACAGTTGGCGATAATCGTCAGCAGTACCATGTACTCGAATGGCGTGGACATGAGTTAAGGATGAATAACACTGAGCTAATCAATCTGCAGTCAATCGGTGGGACGGTCGGTCGGTCGGTCGGTCGGTCTGTCGGTCTGTCGGTCTGTCGATCGGTAGGTAAGTCAGTCAATGAATCAACCAAACAATCATCTACCTAATCAACGAATGAACGAAAGAACGAACGAACGAACGAATGAACGAACCAACCAGCCAACCAGCCAGCCAGCCAGCCAAACAACCTACTGACCATGGCCAGTCAATTAATTAACCAAGCAAGCAAGCAAGCAAGCAAGCAACCAAATCAATCAATCATAAAGTATGCAAACATAGGTACAAAATATCATACATCCCATGTACTATATATTAACAAGCTCATAGGTCATCACAAGTGTAAAGTAAGTGGAATAGGGATGCAAAGTGTGATATCATGTTATCACTGTTATCGATCGAGTTTCATAACATGTATCTATGTCATTTTTGGGGGGGGGGGGGTCNTTTTGGGGGGGGGGGGGTCTCTTTTGAAACAAACCTATAGTGAGAGACCACTCAGGTTTAAATGTAGATTCAAATCGGACATCTTGGCTTCCAATAATATTTATGAACAGAATTTTGGTTCACTGGCGTAGGCTCTTGCTCATAAAGGTAAACATGGTCCTGGGCTCAGTTTTTATTAAACACATAAACGACACACAGTAACAAATAGGACAGTCACTTAAATACTATTCAGGAGCAGCACAATTTAGACTGCCATTCAGCCTCGCTTGATCAGTAAATGATAGCAAGAAAGGCAGAGACCAAAAGTAAAATGAATGAGATTCTAAAGCTGAAGTAAACACAAAAAAGCGAACGAATACAGGAAGATACATATCGAAATAATTGACTAAACAACAGTCAAGTTCTCCCCAGCTATTGAGGCGCTACGCTACACGAGCAAGAGAATTCCAACTTATTTATTACACCTAATGAACCGAATAAAATTTATCACAGTAAAACGCGAAGGCCTCGCTTGACGAATCGATTGTAAAACAAGTTCGTACGGCTCGTTTATCGATTTCTTCGTCCTGTTACAGTTTCACATTCTCCGAGAAGCCCGATCAATATGTAAGGATTGGAGCACAACCAAAGTTGTGTTCGCAGTCGGAAATTATCCTATTTTAGAACCAGATACGGGGACTTAGAGTAAATAGCGAGGGGGAATGCCGACGCCTGTGGATAGCAGATATAGACTTGATAATGTTCTCATCGAGCAGATGAAAATATAGAATTGCACCATTGATGAGCGTTAGCAAATATGCCCGAGAGTTTTTGTTTTTTTTTGAGTTTTTGGTAGCAAGTGGCTGGAGAAAGGGTGAGGTGGTAGCCGGTGACGCGGATGAGGAGTGGAGAAAGGAGTGGCCTGTTGCCGCTGACTGTTTCACGTGTGAAAATGCTCTTGGAGAGGTTACACAGAGAGGGATATTTTCTGCATAAAAGGACAATTTTCTGCATAAAAGGAGCTGTCCAGAAGAAACCTAAAGGACCTGAATATATTACGAAGAAAATACGACCACATACGTGCGCCTACTTATACTCAAAGAGACGATATTTTGAGAGGAAAATATAAAGAAAACGCGGTGGAGTAAATGATATGTTATGTATTGACCCTGAAGCATATTAAACTGTGTCATTGTTAAACCACCAATGCTCACATAGCAAAGATAACAGATCTTCAGGCAGGCAGGCAGGCAGGCATTCAGGCAGGCAGGCAGGCAGGCAGGCAGGCAGACAGGCTGGCAGTTAGGTAGACAGGCAGGCAGCCAGGCAGGCAGGCAGGCGGGCAGGCAGGCGGGCAGGCGGACAGGCAAGCAGGCAAGCAGGCAAGCAGGCAGGCAGACACTCATTAACCTGATGCAGCTCCCACAAAGCCACACCATAAAAGGGACCGTAAAGGCGCAGCGATCGACAGATAGAAGAACGAACAGACAACCAGTTGAAACACAAGCAAGTCACACTTTCACATCAACACAAACGAAAAGTCTGACAAACAAAATGTGTTTTGTCAACCGATATCGTAGACTGCAGATCGATAAGTGATCTCCCACAATACCTCATTATTCGAGAAATCGTCAACGCCCAAAGCGGTTCTTTAGTCGCAAGGGTTCCCAATACGGTAATTACAAGATCAGTGAAAGATTCGAATCCGATTTTACAAGACTCGATTTCTACTAATCATCCCAACTCAACCATGGGGATTTCGATCCAGGATTCAAATTGTTAAGCATTGTCCATTATATCGTGCACACTTAAATATATTTTCGGTTCACGGTTAGCTCATTTAATAGACGTCCCACAGACGGGCGCACGCTTCTCACTGGATATCTGATACAAGCAATGTAACTGTTGTTTATTTTGATGTGACAAAAGCTTGCAAAGTATGTGGCAAAAAAAAAATAAATTTATACCCTGAACGCTTATTTGGATGTTTTTTTCTTTCTGTATACTGTCTTCGATTCTAGGCCTATCACGGTCGACTCTACGTGTTAAAGCGATCGGCTTAGTCACCAGTTTCGCTCAAATGCATGTTGTTGTTTTGTTTTTCTTCTTTCATTTTGTCGGGAAAATAACGAAAGCCAAGTACAAACCGATCCATTTATTTACACCATCTGCTTAATTGTCTAATCCTTTGGATGTGCGATTCAAAGGGGATCGGTCGTATCTCCCATCTGCTCTATTATTGCCAGTCCTGCGCATCAGTTTGTTCCTAAAGTTGTTGATAGTCGAACCGTATCCGCTGTAACAACCGCTGGAGCGCAGGGATAAAGGAGACAAGAAATTGGAGGACATGAAGAAGAAAAAGGAACAGCAAACATAAAAAGTAGTGGATATAGAAGAATTTGAGGGTTATAAAGAGTCAAGGAAAAGAGGAGATTTGTGCAAGGGAGGAGGCTGAGGAGTGGGGAGAGGAAATGGAAGAATAATAGGAAGAGGCAGAATGAAGATGGAAGGGGAGGTTAGAACTGATAGAGGATAATGAGTTAGAGGACGATGAAGAGCTACAAGAGAATAAGATTAAGAATGGAGGGGCAAAGAAGGGGGAGGGAGGGGATGACAATGATGAATAAAAGAAAAAGAGCAGAGAAGGAACAAGAAGGAAGGTGGGTGGAAATATTTAAGGATAGTAGAAGAGGAGGGCAAGTTGAAACGGCGGTGAAGAGTTACAGAAGGAGAAAGAAGACGAGAGAGGAGGAGGAGGCTGCGGCAAAAGGAGGGGAAGGAGGAAATAGAAGAACAGTAGGAGGAAGAGGCCGAGAAGAAACAAGAGGAAGCAAGAGATAGGAAAATATCTTACTCGGAGAGAAAGGCAACAGGAGATCTTCAGAGGAGTGAGAAGTATTTCGGTCCTTCGACCTCCTGATACTCTAAAGGGCCTGGACCACACTGAGGTCATGACATCAGGAAGATTACACTAGCGAAGGAGGGGGAGTTGATGGATGATGAAGAGCTAAAGAAGGAGGAGTACAAGGAGATAAGAGAGAAAGAGGATGCAAAAGAGGAGGGGGAGGAGGAGGAAGAAATGAAGTAAAGAGTGGGGGTAGAAAAAGAATAGGAGGAAGAGACGGGGAGAAAGATAAAGTTATGAAGGAAGGAAAAAGAGATTGCGGAGTAGAGGAAAAAGAAGGATGGGAAGAAGAAAAATACGATGAGGACATAGGAAAAGGGAAAAGAAGTAGCATATTTATGATCCGAATGTGGTTGAGGAAGTCTGAAGGAAAGTTAAGGATAAGATAAGATGGGATACACATGTCGGTCTAACACACAGACTTGCAGACAGTGAGTTCGACAGAGTACCTAGCAGTACTGGAAGTAGTACCGACAAGCCCGAAGTCGTTGACCAGACATGCATTCTGCAGCCTATCTATCCTCATCACAAAAACCAGACTTCGGACAAGGCGAGAGAAAAGCCCAGCCCATCAAGCCCATACTACCCTTATAGGTGATACCCAACCAGACCGTCCCCACTCCGCCGTGCGAGGACCCTGGACACAACAGGCTGGACTTGCAGGTCAGGAACACCCTCCAGGTGGGGTCTCTGTGTCTGTTACCAGTACACTGTTGACGAACAAGTTCCTGGCAAACGTGGAAGTTTTGGCAGTTGAAAAAGAAGATCATAGCCCAGCGTGAATTTAGTGGCCAACCCCTGATCCCGTAAGCAAAGTCTAAATTTTACACGGTCATGGAATAGTCCAACCTCAGCGATTCGATAACCTGACATAATAAAGGCATTGTGGAATGGTTTACAACATGAAAGCCCGATCCTAATGAACAACAGCTTTTCTCTTTATTTTTCAGCATTTCCAACTTCCTAACTCGCCCTTACTTTCAGAAATTGCGGATATATTTCTATGCCTTTTTGGTCGATTGTAAATACGTTCTAGTCGGCGAATAGGGCCACCTAGCCCTAGTGGACGGTAAGTAAAGTCGAAAAAACAACATACTGCGTTTTGGGCATGATATGCAAGGACGGGATCATGCACAAATAATTGTACGAAAAGGATTATTACCAAGCACCAATTCAGCATTTTCCGCTAATACTCAGAGCGCCATTTTTTTTTTCTTGTGGGTGCACAGTCACTTGAGATGGGGTTTGTTATCAGCATGCCGATATCTGTGCTATGGCAACGGTCTGTACCCGCCGCATATCAATGAGCGATTGCGTTGCGACCCACAATGCACTTCACTTAGTAAGACATGAAGGCAGACCTCGATCCTTGGTTGCCTAGGGAACTCATTTTGTGGCGTAACACACAGGGCATTTACTTCCGGTCGTGTTATCACTCTGTTGTAGTCCTGCCTCAGACTTAGTCCACGTGTGTAAATGAAACTGTGCGCAGTTTTGATTCCCTGGTGCTGAGGGTGTGATAATATTTATGCACAACTTCTCTCAGACCACGGTTGCCGGAACGCAGTCCAACAGCACAGAGTAAGGATGGTTGATTAGATATATTGTGCACTGTGATGATGGTTGCTTAGGTATACTGAGCACTGTAAGGATGGTTGCTGAGATATATTGTGCACTGTAAGGATGGTTGCTTAGGTGTATCGTGCTCTGTCTTCATTAATGCCCCCATGAACTCGACGCGCCTCAGTGCTCATAAACAATAAAATAACTGCTCAGCATATTAACACATGAGGCAGTAAGCAAACAGACCCCGCTCACACGAAACCTATGAGATGAACAACGCACACTAGGCTATCTCCATTTACACATCATATAACAACAAATCATCTTGTTGACGCTTTCACTCTAAAACTGAGTGAGGTAGGTAGCAATATACTTCCTCAAAAATTTCTTCCCGTGTTTCTTGTTGAATATCATCCGTATCAAAATGCCGCCAAAATGTCGCAGTTTCAGCTTTCTAGCTGTGCACAACTTTTCTCAGACCCCAGCTGCCGGAATTTGTCCAGCAGCGCAGAGAAAGGATGGTAGTATGGATATACTGTGCACTGTTTTCATTGCTTTCATTGGGGTCTTTATTACATTAACGTATTTGCCCAGCTATACTATTATTAATGTGTAAATGAAGCAGATTTAGCTCTTAATAATGGATCGGTGAAATTTCACTACTTCGCCATTATTACACTTTAGTTATCAAAACTTTTATCTAGTTGCACATAGTCTTGATAACAGCTGACTCACATTCCAGAAAAGATGATGCGTTACTCTACAACAGTAAACAATTAATGGTCGATTAATCAATCGTGTTCGTCTGGTGTTTTGTAACTAGGCCTAAATGAAGGCTTAAAAAATTGGAAAGGCTAAACTGTGCGATAAAACCAAAACTCGCTAGTTAGATTACGGACTAGCCATTAAAACGGTACTGAGCTATAATCTCTTTTTTCAACTGCCAACCTAAAGGTATTTGACCAGGCGCTTGACGTCAGCACTGTGCTGGGGGCAGACACAGGGATCACACCTAGGGAGTGTTCCAGACCTGCAATGTCCAGTTACCTGTTGTGCCCAAGAGCCACACACGCCGAGGCGAGGAAGATCCGGCAGGATAACACCCTTATGGGCAGTCATGGGTTGATGACCGGCGCTCTTTCTCCTCGCTTCCGAAATGCTCTGGAAATTTGTAAGGGTAGATGTGCAGTTGCTTCTGGTCCCAAAAGTCGAAGCACGCCAGTCCACATCTCTGCCCACCTGGCCATCTGTCTCCCACATGGAAGGATCACTGGGGCCTCTACGACACATTAGTTATGATGAGTGTTATGAACACGGTTAGTGAAACAGAACGGGAAGAGAAAAATTCTTTATGCGACTTCGGGCTGATTGGTTTACTGGTCTTTGAACCTATTCATTATCACCCCCAAATCCTAGATTTAACTTTCTCCTCACCCAAACTGCTTGAGAAAACAAAACAGCAATTACCACCAGAAATTTCGTTGGAAAAAAGTCGTTTTTGAGATTTTACTTTCAAGTTTGGACTTCTTACGGACTATGTGATAGAGATGGGCATGCGCAAACGGCATTAAAATTTGTCGGTGATACGATCATTTCACATGTTACGACCTGGAATGAGATGCGAAGTTCACATCTAGCGAAGTTCACATCTAGATCTAATTCGTAAAATGCAATATGATCGTAATACCAGAAAATGCCACATATATGCGCATGCCAATCTCTGCCATACCGGACCATAGAAGATCCTTATCTGAAAACAAAAGCTCTCTAATTTATATTATCGTCCTTACTCATAAAGAACTTTTCTCCAATGGTAAATTAACACTTTGCTGCCGCGTTCGCGAGAATGTCTCGTGCACATTAAATTTACCATTGCTGTTTAAAAGACATACACCCTAACGTTAACAAGACCCAATATAGGGAAGATACTTAGGAATCTTAGTATAGTGTGCATTACCTCCCCCCTCTCCCCCNTGCATAAGGTTAAAGTTATTTCAGAGCTTGCACATAAACGGTAAGAACTTTTCTATCGTAAGAATTACATGAAATCTGCATGTTGAATGCTATTAAGTGTGCATTCAGTACAAATGCATAAATGTAATTCTTATGATAGTAAGAGAGTCCATCGTTAAAGCGGTAGCTCTCAACTGTTAGGATTCGACGTTGGGTTTACACGTTATCATCACCTCAGTTGACAGTTAGTGCCATAGGTCCTTTTTGTATGTTCCTGGTATCCCTCCCCTCCCCTCCCCTTCCCCTTCCCCCTCTCCCTCCTCGGCTGTGCTTGAGTTAGGGTTTAGGGTGAAGGAATGACTTAATTTTTTAAAATATATTAAAAGAGGTTTAAGGACTCAGAGAAGGAGGGAGGGAGGGAGAGCGGGAGGGAGAGAGGGAGGGAGGGAAGGAGAGAGAGGAAGGAGAGAGAGAGAGAGGAAGAGAGAGAGAGAGAGAGGAAGAGAGAGAGAGAGAGAGAGAGAGAGAGAGAGAGAGAGAGATCTTTCCCACAGCAGCTAGCACTGACCCAAGGACACCTGGATAGAGTCTCACAATTAAACCAAAATGGACATTCGCCTCTTGTAAGTTAATGTAAGCTGAGGTGACGATAAAGGGTAAATTGAGAACTTGCGCTTTAACGACAGGATCTCTTACCATCGTAAGAATTGCATTAACACTAAATGTTGAGCGCAACTAGGAATGCATCCAGCACCGATGCAGTAATGCAATTCTAACAATAGTAAGTTATCACATCGTTAATGCGCAAGCTCTCAAATTTCTCGGGAATATCCAGGAACTCCCCCACCAATCTAGTGCTTAATGTAGAGTCAGGGGCCGGATTAGGGAAGAGAATGCACCCCTGGGATAGTCCTTAGACATTATATAGGAACTTTCTCAAGTGTGCTGTTTCTTTTTCCTAAACCTGCCGCTAACGTTGAAGCAAACACTGGGTGGAAAATTTCCTAAATACTGCTGACAAATTACATAGATGAACTGAAAAGCGTTTATCAAAAACTCGGTACGGAGACTCTGTTTTACAAATTAACAAATAATGTATAGATAATCGCTCTTTCCAGACATATCTTTACTTACTATATAATATTTAACGTAAAAGTGAATTCGGATATCGAACCCAAATTGGTTTCGAATGTATTAAAACAAGAAAAGCATCTCTGGTTACGCTACAAAGTCATTTTTCAACGAAAGTGAAGTTACTGAGTTTTGGAAAACGCTTTTTAATTTGTTTTAATCTGCCGCGCCTCCCCTTTCTCCCTCCCCCGTTCGTTCTAATCCAGGGGTTCCCAGATTGGGAGACATGTACCTGTAATGGACGCCAAAGATAGGAAACTTTCTTACTTGGAGAGCGAGGCAACAGGAGATCATCATAGGAAGATACCCTAGCCTAGATAATATTCGGCCCTTTGACTTCCAGACTGTCTAAAGAAGCTTTGCAACACTTGAATCATGACTGCCAAAGGCCTCTCTGCAGACTTGTTTCCTCTGCTTCGAGAGGAATAGGACCCGCAACCTCTAGTTTTGTAATTCCTTGCTGCAAATCCTCTCTACCATCGCCAAGATATGATTAAAGCTGCAGGCTTGGTATATTTAAACTTACTGTGCAACATTCTACTGTGAGCTGCGTCTGGTTAATATCGCATGCTGATCTCTTCTCCGTAGTTTCTGTCAGATCCTTTAGATATGTGCGTACTCCCCTTCCTCGTATTCCGAGCAACTTGAATAGGTCACTGGCTGAGGTGCTCATCAGATTCTTGTTCCTACTCCCATAGCCATTATCCTTACCGTTATTCTTCCCCTTCTTGGTCGAGAACAAGATCACTATACTTGGCAGATTGTATGCATGTTGCTCGTTCATCTTAGATTTAAGCGGCACAGCCAGTTCGATCAGAAGCATCTGTTTTCTTGTTGAGGAGTGTAGGATGATTCTAGACAAATTTTAGATGCTCGGATTGGCCTAAAGTACATCTGACAGCCCGGCAAATCTACTGCCATTACCCAGTCGTCTGTATTATCCAACACTGTTGTTATCAGAGGCTGGTGGATTTAGTGGAGGACCGCTATTAGTTGTCTGCCCTGCACGGAGGAAACATCTTGGGACATACTAGTCTGTCTCTTCTTCATTTGCTTCTTGTACGGCCTTGTCGACTACCTCAGCTATCACCCGTAGGACCTTATTGTGGCGCCATGTGAATCGTCCTTGCGGTGGGGCCATTTTGCCAGCTGATATCACATGCATCAAGGTTTGCTCTCCACTACCGAGTAGGGCAACTAGCATCTTTGTTGTTTTTCCCCCACTTCTTGAGGTTTGCGTCAGTGGGTAAGGGATCGTACATTATACATTGATCTGATGAAGACGTTTACCCACAGTGGTGCAGTGTGCTATGTGTCATTCCAGTCAGATATCTTCTAGTGCAGTTTTCCACGTCCTTTGTCCTTGCTGGCCCACTGGACTGGCGTACCGCCTCTGGACTTGCTTCTCATCCGTCGTTTCTTTGATTTCTCGATGACCAAGTCTCTTCGCTCCATCGCATTCAATCTGGACCACCATTTGATGTCAAATCCTTTTCTGTTGCTTTGTGTGTAGCCGACAATTTCTTTCAGCTGTGATGCCCTCTATGCTGCGTCTACAGCTGGACTGCCTTTTCATTCCTTTCAGTCTTCAGCATGGAATAGACCGACTCGATGCATCTGATAAGTCCTGATTCAGTGCAAGTCTGGATTTCCCCGCTTTATACTCGTCAAGTACCACTTGAATGAAAGTGCTGCTTTGGCACTTTTGCAGTAATGAGCAGTGTCTGTCAAAGCTGGTGACATTTCCTATCCATTTCCCGGTGCACTTATTGATCTTCCTTTCATTTGCTTCTACGATGCTTTATTTTGTAGGTAAGCCATGGCCATGAAGTTTTGGTATCGGCATGAATTGGAGGCACTAGATCTTGAATCTACCTTTATCCCACATCGATCAAAATAGTACCCTATCCTGCTCTTGGTTTGCTGGACAGCAGTGGCGTCTCGAAAGGTGGCATCATACAACCTGCCAAGGATTTTGACTGATTCTTCGCGGACTATCGTAATTTTGTTGGTCTACAGGGAATATATCATCAGCTGGCTTTCTCAGAGTCAAGCTCCGGGACTTCTTAGGGTTGAAGCTCATGCAGCACAATGTGATTAATTTGTGTAGACGTTTCAACATTTTCCGTACTTTTGATGTCATGTATCCATGAACGTTTTCAGTGGTGATATATGACATCTATGTCTTGGGTCGGGGCGCTCTCAGTAGCATTCAGTATTATTTGCATGGCCGGGACATATTACATTGGGGAAATTGTACATTTCGTGGAAATACCTACCTGCAGGTCAACCCACAATGTTGTGTATTCCTTGCCAGAAACTTGAATTTGACAGCCAGCCAAGTACACATCCAGCACGCGTAATCTTATTGGCTCTGCAATTTTCGTCATAGCAATTGAGGGAATTAAGCCGTGTGCACTGGCGAGGTCGAGCCTGCTAACGTGTAGATCCAGCTTCTCCGTCTTGGCCCTCTGAATAACTTCCCAAATACTAACGGCGTGTTTCAAACATCCCAGAACTCCTAAAAAGCCTTCTTCCTGAATAGAAGTGTCGACATCCAGTCTCGCTGAACTAGGCTGTCAGTCTATGGACATCATCACATTAGAAAAATACCTTTCCCTCCACACTAAGGAACGATATAGGTCTGAACTGCTCAATGTTTGAGAAGTTTTGTTCTTTCCGGAAGTTTAGTGATTCATCCTCCACCACTCCTTGCTCACAGGTCTTGCCACGTTTCCTGTATGGGATGGTTAGGTTCCTTGTGGAATCTTCGGCATCTTTTGTAAATTACATAAGAAATTTAATGGGGACCTGGAGCCGCTTTGCTTGTTTTGTATACGGCTCTGGATATATTCGCAGACTGGGAGGTTTGACGTCAAATTAAATACACATCCCACCATATGGTCGAGTGACATGTCCTGTCAATCGTCAGAGTATGTTTTCCTCGACTGTTCCTCGAACGCTATCCTATAGTCTATTATGAGCATATCAGAGCATGTTGCGCAAACTTGGAAGGCTTCTTGAAGAATTTTGCTTGGTCGATTTTTGCGTCCTCCATCTCCATTCTGCTTTGCATCGAGTACTTTGCTGTTCTTTGAGATGATTCCATTCCTGACGAAGTCCCTCCTTTTCCTCTTCGGTTGTTTTCTTGAACTGCTTTCGTGCATGGTTCTTTCGCTTGCGAATTGCTGCGATTTTTGTATGGTGTCGGAGGATTTTGCTGGATGCAGGTTGTTCCCTCGTCTTCGTAACTCCCAACCTCTCGTGGCAGTGAACATAGAAAATGATGTCGAATTATCTTCATGCTTGTCCTCCAGGGTAGCTTGTATCTAGTGCGTGTCCAGTTCTTTGCACAGTGTTTTATCCAGGTCCTTTCACGATGTCACCCTGCTGACTTAATCCAGGCTGAATCATCTCGACACAGAAGACTGCATCCTGGCTGAGATCCTCTGACGTCCTATTTGCCGCATCAGAGCGCTGCTCAAGATGTCTAATCAAATGACGCCATCAGCATTTCTGAGGGCACGCGAATAGCCTCATACATACCTTGTCAACAAAGTACCAGGTGCTGTTGGACCTTACTTTTCTACCAGAAGAGTTTGACGGATCTGATAGAATACGCGGGACTGCCTAGTGGCTTCGAGGAATACCCCGATTAAGAAAAGATGGGAACCCCTGTGACTGTGAGGGTTAGACGTGAGTACGGTCAACTCCGCTTAATCGCACCCTGAGCTAATCAGAAATACTTTATAAAAATAAACTTCACAAATTTCTTATTTTGGCAAACACCCGCTCATGTGATATCGCGTTATTTCTGATAACACTATTTTAAGAATATGCCGAAAACACCCATTCACCAAAATTCTATTTAATCGCAACATTTTGCCAGGTTGCCGTGCAGTTGTCATTAAGCGAAATCGTTCGTAGTTTTGGGAAAACTACAGATCCCTCCGCTTAATCCCAGCTTCTCGGGAACATGGGAAAAGTTGCGATTATAAGGAACTGCCACTGTCCTATGACTTTTATAAAAAAAGAAACACGGGTTTCAGTTAGATGATAAATATTTCTATTAAACCAATGTTTTCTCCAGGTCATATGAGTTAGGGGAGACATTTCTTCTTGTTATAAATTTGATTTTGGCGTGGGGGGGGGGGGGGGNAGGGGGGGAGAGAAGAAAGTGTAAATTTCTTAAAGGGATTTTTAGGATTTTCTGAAATATTGCAAATTTTGAAGGCAGGAGAGAAGGTGGGATTGAGACGCTTCAAATTATATTTGGGAGGGGGAGGTGGAAATTTGAAATTTTAAGGTATGAAACGCACGATCGCCCGCTGTCTGGAGAAAACACTGTTAAATGGAAGTTGCGGTTAAGCGGAGTTGATTATATTGGAATTTAGCATGAGAATGTTAATGGTAAATATTAGTCTGCTAAGTACAAGTTAAATTTACCAACAACAACAACAACAAAAAAGCATCATCAACAACACAACACAACCACCACCAACAAAAATAATAACAAAACGTCGCGAAGCCGAAGTAGAGTGACCAATCACCTGTCCACTTGTTTGCATATCTGACTAACTGTGTGTCCCATCTTTGTGTTTACTTTCATAGTGAAAGCTTAAAAGTTAATAAATGGAGAGAGTGAGCAAGAGAAGTTGATGGAGGAGGAGGAAGAGACAGGGGTGAAAAAGAAAGAATGGAGAAGGAGGAATAAAGAAGGAGAGAAAGAGAGGAAGGCATTACGTTCTAAAAGCGAAGTGGGGAGGGAAAGAGGGAGGGTAAGGGAGGATAAGGGAGGGAAGAAAGAGGAGAGGAAGGGAGAGAATGGATAATGTAGAGAGAGAGGATAATGAGGGAGAGAGGAGGGAGAGAGGAAGGAAAAAGAGGGAGAGAAAGGAACGTGGCAGAGAAAAATACGATTGGAGAGGGAGATGGGGAGAGAAATAGAGATGGTAGAGAAGAATAAGGACGGAAAGAGAAGGATGGAAAGAAGAAGGNGGGGAAGGGGAAGGGAGGGGGGAAGGAGAAGGAGGGAATGAGAGAGAAGGAGGGAGGGGAAGGAGAAGGAGGGAATGAGAGAAAAGAACTGTGAGAGAAGAAGGAAGAAGAAAGAGGTGGTGGAGGAAAGAGGAAAGAGAACTGGACTGAGCAAGAGAGAGAAAGAGATGAAGGGATAGAAAAAGGGGAAGGGGCCGGGGAGGAGAGGAGAGGTGAGGAAATAGAGCGGAAGAAAAGAGGCCGAGTGGGAGCAGGAGGAGGAAAGGAAATGGGAGAGAGCGCGGAAGGAAAAAGGAATGGAGATTGCGTGAATGAGCAAAAAAGGAGAGTGTTATAAAGATGTCCCTGACAAAAATAAAAAATGGATGGAAACATCGACGTAGAAAGGAAGACGGAACAAGAAAAGCACATTATGGGAGACGACGTAGTAGCAGCAATAATCCTTAGGGATGGTCATAACACCTTGCATCTTCTTGTCCCATGTCTTAAAAATGAACATCATCTTCTTTTTATTCAGTTTTTTTCACTTTTCAGAGGATATGATTGTGTGCGTATATTTTACATCACTTATCTAATCGCATTTCATTCCCCCTCATGATCATGTCTAATCGATCCCATTCCACCCATATCACCTCTACCCCCAAAGCACTCACATACATAATAAATGATAGGTTTTTGAATAATGTAACGTAATAATTTGCGACCATTTATCTAAAGTTCGATCAAGATCATCTGTAGCGAGACGGAAAAGTGAATTTCATGTCAACAATATTAAAAGAGCGTAATCGCAAACAATCCAACCGAATTTTGTAGATAAAGATGGTAATCAAACATACTTGCAAATAATTCTTTTAAAAAAATGAGGTTTTTAAATATATGAAACCGCCATCATTTTTTCCAATGTTTACTCCAGCCATTATTTGAGCTCTACAAACGATCGATCGGTCTGATTCATTTGTCTCTTTTATTCGCAGTCTCTGAGTTTACCGAGTATATTTCTAGTAAGTCCAGACTACAACTGTGGTTCTTAACCAAAATTTAATGTCAGAAAGACAAATCTAAATTTATTCAGTGGGCTGGTGCACTCGACTCCTGAATTCCTCAACACGGCGTTATGTGTTTCTTGCAACTTACTCTTGCTTCTAAATAATGGAAGGAATTCCATATGAGACTCACATCTCTAACCAGACTCATGCCTTCAAATACAACCTAGGACATACCTCTAACCGCACGTCCTAGCGCTAACTCCCACCTTTAACCCTAATCTTAATACCCATCGAAACAGTAGCATCAGCCAAGGCGAATCCTCATTTCTAATATCCGTGGAGGGGAGTGGAGATATGATATAAGATGCGAGTCTCATTCGAAATTCCTCCCGCATTTTCTTCAAACGATGGTAAGTTATGAAGTTAATAAATTAAATTATTAAATTTAGAATTAACTGTTCGACACCTCTACTTCTTATTGACACCTATTATGTCTAAGAAAACGTGGATAAAATTCTAATGCTGTTGTTGATCTGGTCTAGGTTTGTTCGTTCCCTTGTTTTGGATATCCTTCACGGTGGAGCGTTTTTCATGCCGTTCAATACACTACATGATTATATCATAAAATCACTTTCCTTGTCCTCATACGAATTGTGGTTACCATAAATGTGAAATTTAACCTAGTCTAATCTAGATAAGATCTACACTAAATAAGAAGGAAGAAAACGCAGACAAATACAATGGTGGGAACAGTGAAACAAACGACTCGCCATACTCAGCTGCACTGCAGACATGTTCTTGTGCACTGGAAGATCCACTGGTGGCAAAAGCATTATTCTGATGTTCCCATCACAGACATGTTTGGAAGCATTAAAACTATGGCTGCAGTCTGCTCTCAACTCTAGGTTCATGCCAATGATCACTCGAGATAGTCAGCGTACAAATTAAACTGGCTTGCATAAAGTATCAAGGTTCGTGGACACTGAGTGACTGCGTGGTTTTCATTCAGTGTTGCCAGGTGCTGATAGAAAAGAAGCGCGAACAGAAATCTCAACTTTTTTTTTTTTCTGGCAAAATGCCAAATGTGCGGAATAACTGTGCGTTTGGCACACGGGCCGGAAAGAAGACGCCAGAATGGTTAAGACAGGAAAACCGAAGAAGTAGTTGACGTTTGAATGAATATTCCAAATCGGAGACCAATTTTCAAGGGGCATGTGGCCCGCCTGCAGATTGATCAAAGTAAACATTGCCAACAAGCAAATGCATATTTTCCCCAAGGTAAAAAAAAAAAATCAACAACCCAAACCAATTAGACTTACAAAAAGTTTTAATTAGCCAATATGGCAACTGCTGGTTTTTGCTCGTGATGTTCGCACCCTGAATAGTCACCACATGATGAATCTATATGTAATATTCCCTATCCTAACCCCCCCCCCCCNCCTTTTTTTTTTAAATAGTGAAGAGCCTGTGCATTGGACAAGGTCGCATCTCGACAATCCGATGGGGACAACTCGCGTGAACATGCTGAGCTGATGAACTTATTTCTACTTGTCGCCCACGTTGATATGTCCTTTTCCACAAAGAAGGTCAAATCCAACTTGTGGTAAAATTTTGTTCCGAAATTTAAGCTGTTTTCGATAACAGTATGGGAGGTCATGTGCCAGCTCAAAACTATGAGGCGACGGCAAGTTTATGGGAAAAATAAAGTCTCTTCATGTGGAATGAAAAGTATAGTCTACCATCTTGTTGTTGTTGTTTTTTTCCTTGCACATACCAGACTGTTCTTCGCGAATAGCAAGCGTTGTACTTCGTACCCCACTCATGATACTATTGTAGCATTGAAATGTCAAAAACCAAACTGTCCTCCTCACGTTACGTTTTGTAGGGCAAGTGAGAGATACACTGAGAGCAAGACAGAACGCTGCTGAGATCTAAAAGACACGAAGAAAACACACAGAAGCACTAGTAAAACAATGAGACAAAACAATTGCTATACTCAGCTGCAGTCTGTTCTTGTGCACATGAAGATCCACTGGTAGCAAAAATATCATCGGTAGACCTTTCACCATCATTGTCGCTTTTCGGAAAATCAAACTGTGAATGCAGCCAACCCTCAACTCTTAGCTCATGCAATGAACGCTCTGGACTTGTGAAGTCAATGCACTTATTTGGCTTTGTATTATAAATGAACATGTTTCGTAGCTCGTGAGAGCTAGGTGACTGCGTACTTTTCGAGGTTGCCAGGTACTGAGAGAAAAGAAACGGGAATAGAGGGTCCCAATTTTTTTTTTTCAAGCGGGCAAACGCGGTTTTACTGTACGAATGAATGGTGTGTTTCGCACACAGCATAGGCCGGATAGAGACCACCAGATTGTTAAGACAGGAANAATAGTGAAGAGCCTGTGCATTGGACAAGGTCGCATCTCGACAATCCGATGGGGACAACTCACGTAAACATGCTGAGCTGATGAACTTATTTCTACTTGTCGCCCACGTTGATATGTCCTTTTCCACAAAGAAGGTCAAATCCAACTTATGGTGAAATTTTGTTCCGAAATTTAAGCTGTTTTCGATAACAGTATGGGAGGTCATGTGCCAGCTCAAAAATATGAGGCGACGGCAAGTTTATGGGAAAAATAAAGTCTCTTCATGTGGAATGAAAAGTATAGTCTACCATCTTGTTGTTGTTGTTTTTTTCCTTGCACATACCAGACTGTTCTTCGCGAATAGCAAGCGTTGTACTTCGTACCCCACTCATGATACTATTGTAGCATTGAAATGTCAAAAACCAAACTGTCCTCCTCACGTTACGTTTTGTAGGGCAAGTGAGAGATACACTGAGAGCAAGACAGAACGCTGCTGAGATCTAAAAGACACGAAGAAAACACACAGAAGGGGAGGAATTCCATATGTGTGCCAAAAAGATTTCCGCAGGCAACACACCGAACCAACAACATACCCTAACCCTAACCCTAACCCTACTCTGACCCTAACCCTAACCCTGAGCCTGGGTTAGGGTTATGGTTAGGGTTAGGGTATGTTGTTGGATCGGTGTGTTGCATGCCGAAATCTTTCTGGCACACATATGGAATTCCTCCCCACAGAAGCACTAGGAAAACAATGAGACAAAACAATTGCTATACTCAGCTGCAGTCTGTTCTTGTGCACATGTAGATCCACTGGTAGCAAAAATATCATCGGTAGACCTTTCACCATCATTGTCGCTTTTCGGAAAATCAAACTGTGAATGCAGCCAACCCTCAACTCTTAGCTCATGCAATGAACGCTCTGGACTTGTGAAGTCAATGCACTTATTTGGCTTTGTATTATAAATGAACATGTTTCGTAGCTCGTGAGAGCTAGGTGACTGCGTACTTTTCGAGGTTGCCAGGTACTGAGAGAAAAGAAACGGGAATAGAGGGTCCCAATTTTTTTTTTTCAAGCGGGCAAACGCGGTTTTACTGTACGAATGAATGGTGTGTTTCGCACACAGCATAGGCCGGATAGAGACCACCAGATTGTTAAGACAGGAAGAAATTGCAGGTAGTTGATGTTTGTATGTATATTTCAAACCGAGAACTAATTCTAAACGGGCATATGGCCGCTTGCAAATTTAGTCAAATAAATATTCCGGTGGAAAAAAGTGTGTATGAAGACTTTAAAAAATTGGCTGTAAAATAGCCAAAACGGCAACTGCTTGTGTTGTTCGTGAGGTTCGCGCGCTGAACAGTCTTCACGAGATAGACTTAGGTCTATGATTAATACCCCACTCCCCCTCCCCCGGTCTTTTACCTCAACCACCTTTTTTCTGTATAATTAAAAGTGTGGAGAAGACAATATCGCAGCTCAACAGCTCGACAACGGATGTTACAGCCATTGCTTTAAAAACCCTTGGCTGTATGCGTAATCATTATTATTAATATTAACGAACCGCCAAAACTCCCAAAAATAGTAATAGTGTTCACTGTAGTTAACTTATTACGTTAATTGATGCAAGAATTATGCATACGGCCACAGGACTAACGCATTTATTTCCATATGTCGCCCACGCTGACATTTAGTAAGGTCCTTTTCCAAAAGGAAGGTCAAATAAATGCAAATTTTGGTGGAAGTTTCAAGTTTGCTCCGAATATTAAGCTGTTTCTGATGACAGTATCGGAATTCATGACCGCGCTCAAAAACTTAAAGCTGCGCCATCCGGTCGTAATCTTCATATTATTATTGTCCCGTCTACAAATGGCCGTGGACATTATCTCGACTAGATGACGGACCTTCATGTTTCAAATACTAGGCGTTTTAACATTAGTGTTCTATGCCGTAATGATTAGAGGGAAATAGACTAGCAACCTAGGAAGCTTTTATGCAGCATGAAAAGATGCCCTGCTTGTGAAATGTGGGAAAAATTATCCTCGGCTATGATTTGAATTCAAATTAAAAAGTGTCCTATTATGTCGCTCCTCTTCTTTTATACCCCAGACGGGCCTTTAAGTGTTCAAACATGTGGCTCCATTGCTGCTTTCAAAACTGTTGACACCACAATCAATTTAACACCGTTGTTTACTGGTTGGTCTTTGCTATGTCGGTCAAACAATGGACTAATGGACAGGGAGTGGTCTGTCTATATAGAGGTATAATAGCGACATTATTGACCGGTGGTCATCTCAGTGGACTTGCCGCCTCTTTTCTCGCCTGATATCTGATTTATGACTATAAGCCGATCAATGACCCGTGTGTCCTCAGGCTCGCGGGAACAGAAAGAGAGAGAAAAAGAGAGAGAGAAAGAGAGAGAGAGAGAGAGAGAGAGAGAGAGAGAGAGAGAGAGAGAGAGNGAGAGAGAGAGAGAGAGAGAGAAGAGAAAAGTCAGTGAAAAAAGTGTGCTACTGAGCGAGAAAAGGAGACATGAGCAAAATAACATCCGTGTATAGACGTAGGAAAACCGCAGATGCAGTGAAAGCGCGGAGATACATGAGTCTTGCTATAATAAGTTTTTACCTTGAACAAAACATGACTGTTGAGGGACAGATATTAAAAAGATAATATCGACATCTCATAACTAGTGAAGTCGGTAGATCTACATAGGACGCTCTGTTGCCAAGAAGTTTTCAAGTGAAAGTGTGTCGTTTCAGAGGATGGCTACATTATCACATTCCGCAAACTTCCAGCTCTCTACGGTTTTTTCTTTTTGGTCGAAGATATAAAGATTTAGTAGTATGGCAACACCTTAGTAACGAAAACAAAAAGTCCAAAGAAGTACTCGTAGTCTCAAACAAAAAAGTGGAGTAGCCAAACAGAATGGATTGCCCGTAGGTTTTAAGCAAAAGGAACAAAAAAATGCTAAACGGACTGGAGTGCCCGTAGTCTCAAGCAAAATAGTCTAGTTGCTAGACAAAATGGAGAGCTGTTGTCTTCAAAAAAGGTCGAGATGCCTGACAGAAAGGAGTCCCATTTTCTCAAGCAAAATAGTCGATTTGCTAGACAGAATGAAGTATCGTAGTATCAAGCAAAATAGTCAAGTTGTTAAACAGATTGGAGTGCCTGTATCTCAAGCAAAAAAAAAGGCAAGACAAAATGGAGTACCAGCAGTTTCCAGCAAAGACGTCGAGTTGCTAGACAGAATGGTGTACTGTTACATGTAGTCCCCAGAAAAGGTCGAGTTGCTAGATAGAATGGAGTGCCCGTAGTCTCAAGCAAAATAGTGGAGTTGCCAGACAGAATCTAGTATCTGTAGTCTTAAATAAAACTTAGAAATGTATGAGATAGAAGGACCGAGATGTTAGCCACGCAAAGAAGCCCGAAAATGAATGAGCTGGATTTGGATAGGATCACTGTGTGTAGTCGCCTTATTATACTGGGAGAAAATGAACGCAAAATATTGAGTAGCGAAGGCGGGAAAAATAGTTTTACATGGGCGGCCAAACCTAGAGGTGGCAGGGGCAACTATGACCTGTACTGAGTACTGCCGACTTCATTAAATCATATTTTTTTTCCTCCACATAAACGAGTTTAAGAGAAAAAAAAAGTTGCAATTAAACCAACTGTGCGATTGGTGCTGTTTGGGTTCGGCTCATATAAGCAAACTATATGTTTCCTGTAATAACAAAGTGTTCGATTTACTCTGTAAATTTATCTACCCTCATCCTCACCCCTTCCCCGAAAACTTATAAATAGAAAAACAATCCACCACCCACTCCCTTCCATCCCGAACTAAAAACTTTGACGCTTTCTTAACACAGAAACACTGTCTTTGGATAAGATATCGAGGTTCAACGAATATCCAGGGTTCCAACATTCTCCTCGCCCCACCATCTTCCATCTGACCACTATTAGACCTCCTTTGCGTCTTTTTTTGGAGGAGCACCTCGATCCGCCCCTGAAGGCCATTTCCAAATCGAGGGTATTTACCGATCTCCCTCTCTCAGTCAGTGCAAATCGAAACCCCATCCTCGAACAGGGAGAGCCACGCCTGAAGGTTTACCTTAAAAGTTACGTGCCCATTTCCAATACGGGGGTGTTTACAGTTCGCCTCTTTCAGTCAGCGCAAATCGAACCCCCAGTCTGGGCCAGCGGGAGGGACAAGGAGACCTATTTGCAGCAACACTTCCGTAAGTGCCATTGGCAGGACTGTCTGCTACAGACTTGGTCAGACAGACTTGGTTAGAGAGACTTGGTCAACAGGGGAGGGGGTGGGGATGGAGGGGGAAGGGAGGAGAGGGAATGTGACTCTGATTTTTTTAAGGTGGGAGACAAACCTCACCATATACCGCAGAATGTGTTTCGTAATTAATCTAGGTTACTGAATGATCTCCAGAATACTTTCTTTGAAAGCGAGTGACAAGGAGATGTTTTGCAGCAATACTCTTTTAAGTGCCGCTGGCAGGATTGTCTGCAACAGATTTAGTCAGACAGACTTGATTAGACAGACTTCCGGTCAGTTTCCGGTAGGGGAGGTTGTGGGGAGAGAATTTGGTGCTCACCCAATTGAATCTGTCTTTGACCTTTGGAGATGGGACGCCCAATTCACCATTATGTCGCAAAATAACGTGTTATGTACTTAATTTAGGCTAAAAAATGAACTCCAGAATACTTTCAACAACTATGTATCTCCTTTCTTCGAATGCGAGAGACAAGGAGACATTTGGCAGCAACACTCCTGTAAGTGCCATTGGTAGAATTGTCTGCTACAGGCTTGGTCAGACAAACTTGGTTAGACAGACTTAATCAGTGTACAGGGATTGGGGATGAGGGTGGGGGTTAGGGTGGATTGTGTAGGATGAGGACGGTGGGTGAAACCCGATATTCAGCCAATTAAAATTGACTTTGATTGTGGAGCTGGGACTCACATTTCGCCATATGCTGCAAAAATACTTGTGTCATAAATAATTTAGGCTACTGAATGAATTCAAGAATATTTTCAACAAGTGTTGCCCCCTTTCTTTGAAAGGGACCGCGGGTGACTTCATTGCCAGCTGACAGATTCATATAAAGCTGCATACTAACTGCAGATGCAGCTTTCCTATTCCCAATGAACGAACCATCCAAACATAATTTTAAAACATCCGCTTAATCGCAGTTCATAGCAGGATTTAAAAAAAAAATATCGCTATGACGAGGGTGTGCTTAAGCAGCGCTGTTTGATATCGAATTTCATATCCGTTTTCTGTAAAATGTCAGACTGACTGAAAAAAAGTGCAGATTGAGACTATAATCTTAAACATATTCAAAAGATATTTTTATTATATGACTAGAGTAAGGTATGGATGGGAAAACCTGAAAGTCACTTATGAACTGAAGATAATTTAATATATCGGTAATGAGGTTTTAAATGTGTCAGTGCCGTCTTTGATTATAAAATATGACTCCAATCCTAGGTTTTCAACGGTTCTCACCTATAACTCTTGATCTGCTGCATCACTGCAAAACGCATGCCTAGAGGTCAGAGAAGCCCGTGCTGTGTAGGTGGGTCGACTGTTGCACCTACAGACGACATACACACTCGTTGGAGAGAAAAAAAAAACAACAAAACTTGAGGCTGGATTTTTCTATTTTGAATTTGCATCGTCGGAACTATCGTCGGAACAGTGGTTCCGATTTTATTTGAGTATGATAAAACTTCATGCTCACTTTCTTTTTTTCTATCTCTCGTTGACCGGCAGCATGTAGCAGTACGTCGGCAACTAGTGCTAACAATGTTTCTTAACAGTTTAAACTGAGAGAGACGCAAAATGTGGACACACAAAGAACAGAATACCATAAACAAGCCTCGGCCACCAGATTTTCTTCCACCTCGCCTGAAACCATCTACTTTTTTTTCCCCATTCCACAATGGAAAGACAGGAGAAATTCCGAAAATGAAGTTATAATCTGCCAGGATTACAAAAACCACACAAGCCAAACAAGGATTTAAAAAAAAAAAATATAAAAGCCAAAGGCAAAGTCTGGAACCGTTATCAGAGAATCGCGTTTTAGGTTACAGGCCATTAACATTCAACAAGATTGTCACAGTGGGACAACAGACGGAAAATAAGGGTTGGGGAGGTTGGGAAGGTGGAGGTGAGCAAGCGAGAGAGAAAGAGAGAGAGAGAGAGAGAGAGAGAGAGGACAAGAGAGTGACAGAAGTAAAGAGAATTTGCGTTATGCGGTAGGCTACAGGTCATGTCGCCTCTACTCTCTCTTTTCTTTGTTTGTTTCTTTCCATTGTTTTCATTTATACTTGTATCATACAATCTGCTCCAAGTGTTTCCCCTCTTCTTCTGTGTGTTTGAAAGACCATCTTCTCGTCCAGTGACTCTCACTGGGATCTAAATCTATCATTTTTTTTTCCTCACGAAAGTGGTAACTCCACACTCTCCTCTTGTCTTTTCCTCTCCCCATTTTCTAAATCGGTCACAATGTAACAAGAATTCGGAGACCCATGTATTTTCTTTTTTTTTTGGGGG
>JAWQUT010000207.1:437220-457178 GCA_033807755.1 Ellobium chinense
AGGGATAGCGTGCCGTGTGCAGATGCACTCCCCTACTATAATTTCAGTTCTCGATAATCGAACTCATTTACATGGAACTTCCGGTCTGCAGCGTAATGCTGCATCCGTACACATGCGCTATGATGTCCCACCTGGTGGGATGTTCTCATCTTCGCTGTGAGTATTGGTTACTTGTCGATTTATTTTGACAGATAATATCATATTTACATGCAGAAAAGTGAATAGTATCTGTTTTAATGAAAGAGATAAGTATCCGTCCATATGGAGATCGTGGGGGAGNGGGGGGGGGGGGGGGGGGGGGAAGAAGCCATGTTTCACAGTTAGAGATGCTTTTACAATTACTTACTGAAATTCAGTTTGACGATGTATAGCTCAGTGCTTGTTAGAATTCATTATTTTCAACAAAAAAAAAAAAGAAGGTAAAAAGATGTGCATTTTCTTTTTCCTTTAAAATTCCGTTGTATGTGGAGTAAGAGCAGAAAGAAAGATGGGACTTAGTCCCACTAACTCACCACCACTGAGAGAGGCAAAGTGAGAGAGAGGGAGATAGAAAGAGCAGAGAGAAAGAGAGAGAGCGAGAGAGAAAGAGAGAGAGAGAGAGAGAGAGAGAGAGAGAGAGAGAGAGAGAGAGNAGAGAGAGAGAGAGAGAGAGACGCAGGCAGGCGATCATTATAATTTCATGGACCCACGAGTTCATTATTAAAAAATCGATAAATTGTTTTAGATTATTGCGAATTGCACACGCTATGAAAGGTTAGACAAACAACACGCTACACTAAGCAAGCAACATCAAAGGATTGCATTTCAATATTTGTGAACATAGAAAATACAGGTAGAGACACCGAAGCGAAAAATTGGAGTTCTAATTTTGTTTTAGGTAAACTAGACTACGTAGATGGCATCTGCGCCGAGAATCACCAGCCTAGATTGGCCAAGATCTACATGTCTAGTGCCACAATGACATAATGAGCCGGTGGTAGGATCAGCACAGCATCAGCCGTAGTAGTGATGGTGGTGGTGATGGCAGTAGTTGTATTAGTGGTAGTACAGTAGTCACAATGAAAATAGTAGTAGCCATCATGATTGTGGTTGCAGTAGTAGTGATGGTGGTGGTGGTGGAGGTGGTGGTAGTAGTTGTAGTGGTAGTTGTAGTAGTAGAAGTAATAGTAGTAGTGGTAGTAGTAATAGTAATAGTAGTAGTAGTAGTAGTAGCAGCAGTAGTAGTATTTAAAGTAGTAATAGTAGTAGTAGTAGTAGTAGTAGCAGTAGTAATAGTTGTAGTAGTATTTAAAGTAGTAGTAGTAGTAATAGTAATAATAATAGTAGTAGTGGTAGTAGTAGTAAGAGTAACAGTAATAGTAACCAGTAAGCAGTTAAATTGGTAGTAATAGTCGTCGTAACACTACATCTAGTAGTAGTCGTCGGTAATAATAACTGCTGTAATGGCAGTATTGATCAAAGCCGCAGTATTTAGTAGTGATAAAAATAAACAGTAATAAATAGTTCAGTGGCCGAGTACCACCTGAATAGTCCTCATGGTAATATTAGTAGCTCGAGTGGGTCGCAGAAATGTGATGAAAACAACATCAACATATAATGGTACCTGTGACTGTCGTTTTAGTAATAAGTATCACATACATGTGCGCATATATATCGTAATCCAATACAATCAACAACCCATAACATCAGTTTCCGACCCTCATTAGCATAATTTTCAGGGATAGCCGGGCATAAACCTGGCATGCAGTCACATCACGTGACTGCGGTTTTCTGGTTTTCCGATCCCTCATTTGCATCAAATTTTTAAGATAAAAGCCGTCAACAAACAGCCCCAATCATTCACACTCTCCACTTAACCCACATTTTGCGCATTCTTCCGCGGAGTTGCCTTGATGTGGAGTAAAGTTTTCATCGTTCGTGTTGACGTAGTGGAAAACTGTTAACACGAGCACTGCATGACACTATACCCTGCTTAGCACGTCTCCATTCAGCAGTCCCACCTGCTATGTTCCTTATAAAAAGCACTCTGGATTACAAAACTTCTGATAATACACCCTCAAAACTTGCTCCAAAGGATGACTGTGTTGACCTCTGACTCGTGACTTCACAACACAAAAATGAAGTTTAGGGAAGGCAATTCCAACCTTTTTTTTTGTGTTATCAGCAGGAAGAGACATAATCTACTAAATAAAAGGAAAACTTTGTAGCTGGCATGGATTTGTTTGCTCGGTATAGAAATTTACACCGCTTAACACAAGGATCTCAAAGTTGGCAAATCATCCTCAATTAACCAGGTAGGATCACCGAGACATTTATCGTTGGCCTCATGAACCCTCCATTCTTGCTGTAAAATCTATAATTCTTAAAATAAATTGTATAGGAATTTGACATTGTATATTTGAAGCAATGCTACAGATACCCTGAAAATATCGTAAAATTACCCGAAGCTGCACAACACATTATAGAACTTTGACCGGGTCTCCCCCTCCCCCCCCTCCCCCCTCATATTTGCATCTCAGATTTTGTTTTGGTTTTAATTCTTTAACGAATGCTTACTTTTGTTTGTTTGTTTGTTTTTAATTTCACAGAACTCTCGAGAATAGGGACAACCATTAAAGAAGTCTTTATGAACATAACAAGAGAAAAGGGACAATAGAACAGGACATAAAGAGACACTTCACACAAACATGGCGGCACTGGGAAGTCTAGTTTTAAACGGAGACACATAAAAACAGGCTATCAGGGAGACATCGTCTACAAGGAAACGCAGCCAAAGTAGAACAATAGACCACTTTCAGTTTTTATGCATACACGGTTCGGGCATCACAAGCCACGATTCGAACAATTATGACTTCCGCTTTCTCTTTATCCGTTGTCAGAGAAATATGATTGGTTGATATGGTCCGTTGCATTGGGTTTTATTGGCTGATGTATCTTTGACTTTTGGAAGCAAGACTTGATAACATGATTACACTACTTTTCACATTTTGCTTCAGTAGGGAGTGAACTTTGTTGGAGCTGACGTTAACAACCGTGTTTTCCTGGATGCTACTGCTCTGTTTATAACTACATTGCAGTGTTGAAAATCATGTTGTTTATTCTCCATGGTATATCATGAAATTTGCTGTTGCAAACGAGGAGAGTTTGGGTCCGTTTCTCGCTCTCTCTTCTTCTCCTTCCTTCCTTCCTTCCTTCCTTCCTATTCTCCTTTCTTCCCTCCCTCCCTCTCCCCCCCCCTCTCTCTTTCTCTCTTTGCGCCTAGCTTTAAAGAAGAAGATTTTCAGGAAGTCGCTGCTCTGTTTATCACTGCATTACAATGTTTGCTTTATAGAATATCATGAAAATTGCTATGGTAAATATTGAGAGTCTGTCTGTCTGCATGTCTGTCTCTCTTCCTGCCTGCCTCCCTGCCTGCCTGCCTGCTTGTCTGCCTGCCTGCCTACATGTTAGTCAGTCTGTCTTTTACTCTCTATGTCTGTATCTCTCTGTCCATGAGCAGTTGTGTATGTGTGCGTGCCTGAGCACGTTTGGGCCACTCCATTCTTCCACATAAACAGAAGAGTCTTATGTCAGTATTAACGGCACCCGAGAAGGAGCTGAAAAGCTGGCTGATAATTAAGAACACTATTGATTTTCCCTGCCGAGACACTGGATAGGCAGATTTTACATCTCTTGAAATTAAAAGAGGAAGAAAAAGAAGAATCAGATAATTCACTCACTTGATTTTGTTCTTTTTTTTTTTTTTTTCGTTACCTGAGATATTCTATTTGTGATCGACCGAAAGGCTGCTCCACAATTGTAAATGGTAGACGTATCGTTTTACTGCCTGACATCAAAATAGTGCTGCAAGAGATCTGTTTATCGCTAAACTAAAGGGATCGTATATTAGTTACTTGTCTGAGTTGAATTTTTCACATCACTTTCCTGTTCAGCAAAGAATCAGATGTAGTTTTATCAGAGACGGGGGTTGAACTCCCGTTGTGCCATCGATAGGAGAGAACTACTCTGTGGTTGCAGAAAGGAGCAGACTCCCTACTCCACTACATTTCGCGGGAGTGCCCATTTTTGGATAGCGATAGGAAGAAGGTTTGGTCAGAAGACACTGTCTTCGAGATGAAGCTATGGGATAGCTTTGCCAAAAAAAAAACGGCTGACTCTCTGAAGCTAGTCAGCACCATCACAAAAACATCACACATACATTGAGGAACGCAGAAAAAACAGAAGAAGAATGGGAAGAAGAAGTCATTACTCTGTGGGTGTGGGAAGATGCGACTCCCTACCACATTTTCGCAGGGATGTCCATATTTGGACTGCGAGAGGAAGAAGGTTAGTGTGAGCAGTCGGGAAGTGTGTTAGGCAGGGTCACGGGTGAACACTAGGCTCGCACGTGGAAGTAGGGACCGATTCAGGCAGTAGGTATTTAAGAATTAAATTGCTGTGAAGTTAGCGTCCCTGTAGTGTAGTGGTAACACGTTCAGACTTGCAAGATGAGAGATCCTAGTGCAATTCCCGGCAGGGACAGAAATTTTCTAGCGTAGATTATTTTCGGTGTCTCTTCTCAAAATTGATCATTCACAGTAATTTGATAAAATCCATGGTGACACACTTCCTTAAAATAATATGTAACATCTGAAAAATTATCAGACTAAGCTCACCTTCCTCCCCCTTAAATATAAGAGAAAGAATACTATTATACTATGTACCTTTCCACCCGGTTACATTTGGCCAGAGGAGATTGCCTTCGAGATGAAGCTATGGGGCTCAGAGACAGCTTTGTATTTGTAGAGAGCTGCTGATTCTCTGAGGCAAGTCAGCACCAATAAAAGAATACAGAGACATATCCAGGAAAGCAGAAGAGAAAGAGGAAGAGGACGATGAAACACCACCAAAAATACCCAGAAAGATACCCGCTACCAACTGAGATTCGAACTCAAGATTTTTAGCATTAAGAGACAAACAACCTATCTCTCGTGGCTGTTCCGGCACATTAGATATAAGCTTAATATTTAAACTGCTTTGTTGTCAGTCACTGATGATGAGAGGTCCTGTGGCCATATATGCATAAGCCTTACGTTAGTTAACGCACCGCGGTAACCACGTGAAACTCCCAAAACATTAGTAGTGTTCACTATAGTTAACGCAGTACGTTAATTGACGTGTGGATTATGAATACGGCTACAGATGGGCTTGGTGTGGCGTATGCCAAAAAGATTGTCGCTCTCCCCCGAACACATTTTCCCCCTCGTCTCCTTCCTGCCCAGAAGTGTAGCAATATGTTTTAAGAAGGGTAAGGAATGG
Source organism: Ellobium chinense (assembly GCA_033807755.1). Taxonomy (NCBI): domain Eukaryota; kingdom Metazoa; phylum Mollusca; class Gastropoda; order Ellobiida; family Ellobiidae; genus Ellobium; species Ellobium chinense. The sequence goes on from JAWQUT010000207.1 coordinate 442,519, forward strand.
AACGGGAGATGGGAAGGAGGACGCCATAACACAAAATGATTATTGAATGCGTTAGACAAGATTCGGATTTGAAGATTCCAATGCTAGAGGTTCGAAACCGCCGAATATCCGGATTTGGAGTTCGTGTTCGAGCACACTCGAATCGCGGGTCGTAGTTCCTTACATTTCATTGGCTGTTGCCTGGGCCTGAATTCGGAATTTGATATTCGGATTCGGATTCGATTTCGACAATTCTGTGGGTTCGACGAATTCATGTTTTGCGAATCTGCGAATGAACTTTATGCCCATCCCTGGTGATGGAGCGCTAGATCTATTAGGTTTACAGTAATGACACACCAAGGGAAAACACACAGAGGAAAGCATCTGCGGCTCAGCGATCTGGGATTGGGAATAGGGTGCATATTTCGAGAGCAAACCACATGCCCCCTTACCTGAGAGAATTAGTCTACCCTCCCCTCCCCCAGCCCAACCCCCGACTGATAAACAAGACAACGGCATTTACATCACCTAGCACGACGACTATTTTGTTCTGTCTTGTCATGAATAGCTCGCTGTAATCGATAACCGACAGGAGAGCCAGCCCCAAACTGGGAGAGTCACGAGGCAGACGCTGCCCAAAAAAAACAACATCCTGGTCACGTAGGATGAGAAATCGTCGCCCATCTCACGAAGGAGCGTATGCGACATTTACGAGTTTTTCAGGAGGTGAGCTCGAGTGCGTTTTAAAGTTCCAGTGAGATCTAGAATTGATAATATACGTCTAATCAGTAAATGTTTAATATCTCTGAAACTATTAGAGCTATAGATACGCCACTTCGTGAGAACATATTATTATGATCTCGCGGTGGGCTTACAGAAAGTAATCTCAACTCAGAACACCCCAAATACCCTTCGCGAAATGGGCGACGAAATGAGCAGGGGCGTGTTAAGAAGGATGTAGGGATTGGGCGACAGCCAGAGGGATTGGGGCATAGTTCCTTTTCCTTTAAGACAGCGTGTCACAACCTCCGTCTCCTTCCCTCTCTTTTTTTTTTTTTTTTGAGTCCTCGCTATGATGCAACATATCTGTAACTCCTCCCGATCGTCACCCTTGGAACCGTTAGGCAGAAGTAATTTTACCTCAAAGGAAGATGTGTGTCAACTACAGTAGTGCGGTCATGTTGTTGTTTTTTTTTGGTCAAGCCGGTCCGGCATTTGGAGTTAGTGGACAGAGAAGACTAGTGGACAGAGTGGACTGAAATAAGACATAAAAACTTTTCCTAAGGTCTTCGGAAACAAAAGTGCAAAGAAAAGGTCTTCTCCAGAATTTTGTGGGTGTAGGGTGAGAGGGCAAAGGAGATGATGAGAGATTTAGATCATTATGCCTTCCATTATGTGTGTCAACCACAACAGTACGACCATATGGATTGCACTTGGAGCTAGTGGACAAGATGAATAAAATAGAGCGAAACCTTTTGGTTTTGTTATCCCTAAGGTCTCCGGAAACAAAAGTGCAAAGAAAAGGTCTGCTCCAGGATTTCAGTGTAGGGTGAGAGGGCGGAGGAGAAAATGAGGGATTAAGATCATATGCCTTCAATAAAATGACAAGGGAATCATAGCCTCTGCCTTCGCAAGCCCCCGCAAAACATGGTTGTGGAGAATTTAAAAGATTCCTCGACTCAGACGGATTTGCTTTCATATTTCATATTCTTCTAAGCGTCTTAATATCAATTTTCTTTACCGCAACATTCAGAGAAACAGTAAACTAGCGACGTGCAAAATTTCTAAATAGTGTGAAATGTCTTACTTGCGAAAAATAGCTCTTTGATGTGAAGCGTGCAACTTTCTGGCAAGGAAGTGGGCAGAGTTGTACGATTTTTGTTACAAAGATGTGTCTTACCTGATGGGATATTGTAGAAGTTGTAACTGTTAACATTAGATGGGGAGAGGGAGTGAATGAGAGAGAGAGATAGTGTGAGATAGGGAGAGAGAATGTTAGTGGGAGAGAGAGACAGAGAGAGTGAGACATAGAGAAAAAGAAAGAGATGCCAATGACTCAATGTAAGTGACAGTTATGCAAATATGTTGGTTTTTGTTTTACTTTTCATTCATTCTTTTGTATTGATGTGTCTTTATATTATATGTGATTGGCTTTCGCCTAAATAAATAAACATAACTTGAAACTTGTATTCAAGCTTGCATACAGTTTGAATCTTCGGGTTATATTTGCCTTCATATCAGGCGGTGGAAACAATGTACAATAAACTATGTTCTCCGAGATTCTGAATACAACATAATGAGATTTGATCCTACTAAGACAAAACGAACACATTATAATCATCCATACTGCTTTCCAGTTCTTAAGATCTGAATATAGAACTATATTAAACATGAGCAATGTGTACAAAACGACAGGTTATCACATATTTTTAAATTAATCTACCTCTTCATTAATTAAGATCTGACCTTTTTCTGATTAATATTCCCTCTTTTTCTCGGAAGAAAGGACATTTGACCTTCTTGTTCGGTTACTTTTTTACCCCCGGGCTTCCCTGTCTTTTTTACTGCCCTTGTCTCTGTGGGTCTCTCTCGATTCAACATCAACTGAAAAAAATTACATTTGCTCATCCGGTTCCTTCACAGCTGCTCCAGCGATCGTTGTCAAAAGCGAGTAAAGACTGGATAATCGATATTTTATATCAGTTCCACTGTTTTTCTGGTTTCCTCTATTCGATATCGACCAACAACCGACGGCCTGTTGAGTTCCAGCGCATTATTGTGATCAGGTAAACAACTCGCTTAAGATCGATACACACACGCGCACAAACACGATATCTGGGTTGGTCCATATTAGCATCTAGCTGTGCTCTGTAAATGAACACAAAAATCTATCTGTCCGTCTGTCCGTTCGTATATTTATCTGTCCCCTTTCCCTCCCGGTCAGTTTTGTGGAGGTGGATGTTTAAGCTGTAATGCCTGTCCTACACCGGAACATTTTCCTTTCAGATTAAGTTTTAATCTTAACAATCAGATGCCGTATCAGAATTTTCTTTTTTTAAATGTCGAAAGGGTGCAGTATGTATGTGTGTGTGTGTGTGTGTGTGTGTATGTGTGTGTGTGTGTGTGTGTGTGTGTGTGTGTGTGTGTGCGCGCGCGCGCGGGTATGTTTGCATGCGAATGTGTATGAAGAGGTGGGGGTGGTGAGGAAGATGGCAGGCAGGTTCGGTGCCAATTCAGTAATAGGAATGCTCACCGCCATGCGATGTCCGAAAATAACACGTTGTGGTGAGCGTGAAGCCGAGATAACATCAGCAATTTCCACAAATAATTTCCATGGAGCGATTGACATTCTCCTGGGCAGGAAACACAGCACTTGCAGCAAGAATCGAGGCGCTGAACAAAACCCTCCCTTCTCCCCCCACATAGGTCTCTTCTTGGAACGAAAAGTGGTGGTGNAGGTAAGGGGACAGAAAGAATATAGGCCAGATTCAACATAGCTCTTCATCAGAGATTCTCATTAAGTAATCGAGAGCTCCATATAGACTGAGAACTCCATATAGACTGGATACTGTAACAATGTAACCAAATCGTGATCAATGACGATCGAGCTTAAAGGTATACAATGCAATATACCACATGCAATATCAAAGCTTTCCGTAAAATGAACCTGGCAGATTCGACGTGGCTCTTTATCAGAGAGTGTCATTAATTAGAAGTGAGCTCCACCCACGCAGACTGGATCTGGCTAAAGTAACAATGTTACCAATTCGTGATCAACGATGATGGAGTTGAAACGTATACACTATAATATAGCATCCACAATAACAAAATTTTCTGCGAATGATCCCCACCCCCACAAAGAGTCATTATTTACAGTAGTTCTCACACTTAGGATTCGGCGCGTTCACACATACACACACCAAAGATCAGTTCAGATTAAGTTCAGTTCATGAAGGACAAAAACCCTATGGTTAAATTTAACTCAATTCCATGAAAATTGATAGTTTTTAAATCAGATCAGTTCCTCTTAGTTTTAGAAACTGGCCCAATTGGTTCTGATTTTTAAGATAGATGTGAACTGAATTGAAATTTATGATGGAAACTTATAAATGTTCAGATTAAACACCCAAAAAAGCTCCAGTTCAGATCAAGATCAGTTCGTTCAAATAACTATTAAGCTCAGATCAAGTGAAACCGAACTTCACGAAGTGCGTTCATATAATTTCAGTTCTGCCCAACCCAGTGCTTGACCTATATACGTAAAGACTTCAGCTTTGTCTTGCCTCGACAAAATTGATCTCTGGTTACGAGGTGTCGCCAAAAGAGTGTCACGTGAACACTGAAATAATTAGTCGCCTCTTCCACGTAATAAAGGTTGCAATTAATCACACACATTCACTGTGACATACCTTCCCTCTATGTCTTCTTTTTTTTTTCAGTTTCCATAATTCGCACTGATATACATTTTTAGTTAGCCAGCGAGGAATACTAATTTAGTCACATATTTATACATACCTGCATTGTTCTACATTCCATTTCACGATCGATTCACATATACTATTACGCCGCATAATATCGTATGACTCAGCTAACACCCACGTAAATCTGCGTGAAAACTGTATCACCCATACACATAACACAACCATCTCCGAAGAGGAAAACAATATCTTCATTGAAGGCACTTCATTTCCTCACAGATTGTAATGCAGGTAACTTGGTGCGCAACTGGTCACCAGAATATGCACATTGGAATTTCCATTTAAACTGCACACTAGAGTGATGAAGGGTGCATTTTTCTTCCTTAAGGGTGAGTCATCTTTGGATAACGTTTTTTTTTTCAATAACATCAGTTTTTCTACTCCATATTTCATCCAAGTCTCTTGGATACATTTTTTTATGCAAGGCGCTGGGTGGGCTTCCTAGATTTTCTGTCTAGACACAAAATTACTTCATTTTTCATCAAAGTTTGTGCTGATGCTTGATGGTTGCTCATAAATCTGCCTTTATGGTTCCCGAGATAACCAGACGTTTGCGCCATTAACTAGTTGATAAACTGAGAGGCGAGGCAAACTTTTGTCACGTCTCCTATAGTAACTGTGACGTTGGCGCTTACGGTAATTTTTCTAAAAACTTGAGAACTTACGCACTGACGATGGGATCTCTACCAATGTAAGAACTGCATTAGCTCATCGCTGCTGAATGCATCCTAAGTAGCGCTCATTATACAGAATTAATGTAATTTTAGGACGATAAGAGATCCCATCATTAATGCGCAAGTTCTCAAATGTCAGAGCCGTCAAATACAGCCCACTCCACTTAATCACAATCCCCCTTATCGCAACTTTCGCGTAATCGCAACATTTTTAAGATAACAGAGACTGATTTAAATAGCAATTTTTTCGATGATCCCTGGCAGTTTCGATAATACACTTTTGTTAGATGGGGTATCTTCCTCTGAAGATCTTCTGTTGCCTCGCTCTCCGAGTAGGAGAGTTTCCTATTTATGAGTCGACCTTCCAAAGTTATTTACGCATGCAATCGAATCTTTATGTTCTTCTCTCTAATGTGTGACTGACGCATTTGACCTAGATCATACATGGCGATGCACTTATCGAACTGCCAACCGAAAATGCGCGCGTGGGAGCTCATGAATACGACCTTGGAGTGCGAATTGCATTAATGATTTTTGTTGTTTTTGTTTTTGTTTGCTTGCTTGTTTTTTTTTATAAATAACTAGTGGGTATACATGGATATTTAATAAAATAGGGAACGACCTTTTTGCTCAGGGAGATTGGAGAGGTGTTTGGGGTGGGAGGGGGAGAAGGAAGCATAATTATCTAATATGTTGTATATGGATTTTTGATACATTTTGTTATTATGCATGCATGGTCATCCGGGGATCGCTGGCCACAACTCCAAGAATCATTTTTTTCGCTTTCCACTTTTCTGTTGTTAGCGGGATGTGATTGACTATTACAATCTGAGTGTGAAATTGAGAGAGAGAGAGAGAGAGAGAGAGAGAGAGAGAGAGAGAGAGAGAGAGTGAGAGAGAGAGAGAGAGAAGGGGTAGAATATGAATTGCATGTTAAGATTATTGTTATTGTTTGCTCATTTACAACAGATTGTTGTCTGAACTTATTATTGTTACTGTTACGTTGTCTTTCTTTTTTGTTTAGTTGATGCATGTTTACTTTTAGGAGGTGAGCTTCTTTTGAGTTGACCACGTTTAATCAAAGCTGGATGCGCAATCATGTTATGTTATCCCTCAAACTGTCCTGTCCAACTTCCTGAATTCAGATGTATTAGGATATTTTTATGAAGCTATCAGCATAAGCAAAGAATTTGATAAACAAGACACTAATCGGACTGAGAGACCCAGAAACAAGGAGGACTAACCGTTACTAAGTCACACAAATCGCTCTCCTAGGAAACAAAATTAAGGAACTGTTACCGCATGATCCATTGAAGGCTACTGGTAAATGTAGGGCAAGGTAACTTTCTAATGATAACTGGAAGGAATAGAAACAGTCCAGTAGCACAGGAAAAACCTCATCAGGATGCAAGGGGAGGGGGAATCAGTTTTAGTGTGATTTTGACCTTTTGAAGTGGGTCAAACAACCATGTCTTTCGTTAATTATTAGAAAAGTAAAAGACGTGGCTCAGGACACATAGTGAATTGTTTGTCCCCATCTCAGGAAAACTATAGATATATAAACCAGTGATTGCGTCAAATACAGTTATTCAAACTTCGGCTGCTGTTCTTTATGAAATGACATGAATTGACGAATTAATAAAACTGAATCACACCTACTTAAACTACATCAATAAATGGAACTAAAGCTCGAAGAAAAATCATCATCCTTTGTCACTATTGGCAATGTACTGGTAAGAAAATTAAGCGGTGGAGATATTTCGATCTCTAGGGTCATTGGCCACTAGCATGTTTGTGATTCTTGAATAATAGGACCTTGTCACGGGGAGATTGCATGATTTCAGCTGATGGCATTTGGGATGCGCCCGACATATCCCAAGTAACAGAAGGTCATTGTACTTGCATTCCTTGCCATAGGACATTTGGGAATATGTTATACAATATTTTCATAAGCCCTCCTGCAGAGGTTACAAAACTATACGGTACATGAGACACGGAATTGAGTAGATATTCCGCAAGGAGAAAGAATAAGCAAAAAACAAAGTGTATTATCAAGGGGCAAATATGCATTACGGTGCTACAAATTAGGGTAGTTGCAACAGCAGCAGCAGCAACAACAACAACAACAACAACAACAACAAAAACAACAACAACAACAACAACCACTGCAACATCATCAATAACAATAAGACAGCAACAAGAATACTGTAAGAGCGGCAACAGCAGCAACAATAACAAGGACAGGATCAACAACAAAAACGACAGCAGTGGCAATAATAGCAGCAATAGCAACAGTAACAACAGCACGAGCATCAACATTAACACATTAACAAAACGCAACCATCAAATGGGCAACAACTACAGGAGCAACTGTAATAAAAATTACAGAAACAACTATAGCAACTACGACAATTACATCAATAACAACAACAACAATGTAAACAACGATAGCAGAAGCAGTAACAACAAGGACCACAGCAACAACGACAACAACAACAACAGCGACCATGTCAGCAACTAAAACAGTGTAACAACAGCAGTATCGAGACAGTGCTTACCATCGAAACACTGCAGGACATTGCAAGCTCGAAACCATGACGAAAGGACCCCCATTATGTCTAACATGACAACCACTGATCAGGTTTTAACTACTCGTAGTTCGAGCTTTAATGCATTATTTAACCACATAAACATGTCATTGTCATAAGTGACGTGGGAATACCCAACATTTCGATCGAAGATGCATACATTTTCATGACAGGCTGTTGTCTACCCTACAGTTGAAAACAGTGAAGAGCACCATTGATACACGAATACAAAAGAGTTCAGTGCGTCATGTGGTTATGCTAACCCTTTGTTTTCAATAGACAATAGACATGTATCAGTTTCCTGAAGAGTCTCTGGATTATGTGTTAACGCAAATGGAGGAGGAGTTGTGTTATGTCGGTAAATTATAAAGTTCATCTGAAGGCGGTCCAGTTTGGGTTTGCTCTGGGGATGGTGGATGGGGAAGGAAAAGAGGAAGNGGAGAATATAAAGCTTGCAATCTGAGTTAGGCGTTTTATTTCTTATTAATTGCCCATCTTCATTTTAGATACACCTTTCTGAATTTAAACATGATTTTAAATGTTTTCGATAGGTAGCAATTCTGCACACCTAGGCCCTAAGCTTTCGCAGGTCTCCCAGAATTTGTATTTCAAAGATGCTATAGCTTTGTCCTCTACACTGTATAGAATTTAATATGTCTGAATAGTCGTGACCTATTAACTCTTTCTCTGCTCGTGAGTTTTTAAAGTATTGGTGTTGCTTGCGTCATTACGATCATGGTTGTATGAATATGGAAGGTTCAATCAATAGAACATGATAGGAGTTTCAGCTACCTCACTGCTTCCAAGTCACACGCCAGCGATATTAATTCAGTGAAACATGACACGCAGTTTGACCCAGTTATTGCCTACAACACTTGTTTGTGACGACTGCTTCTACTCTAGCTACTACAAGCCTTCTTCTAATATTACTACTAATCAATACGACAATCACCATTTCTAAGCTTACTTATTCACGCAACCACCACTAGTACAGGTAGCGCGACCACTTCTTCTCTAACAGCTGCTACCAAAACCGTCTCCATTCTACTATTACTATTGCTTCCACTACCACCATCATTAACAATAAAGAACTTGAGCATTAACAGTGGGATCTCTCACTATTGTAAGAATTACATTAATTCTGCATATGAACCACCATTAAGGGCGCATTCAGCACCGATGCACTAATGTAATTCTTACGCATGACAAGGGATCTCATCGTTAATGCGCAAGCTCTCAACTGTCACCATCTAACTGCCGCTACAGATTTTACTAGTATTGATATTTCTAATAATAATACAACTACTCTTACTATTGCTACTCTTTCTACTATATTTATGTAATACATCCATCACTACTGATGTCACTGCTACCACCACCACCAGCACTGTTTTTACCGCCAGCATTGCTACTGCCACTGCCACCAGCGTGATCACTTCTTCTGTGCCTCCATTACTTGTCCTACCACTATTATCAACACCACCACCCTTGCCTCTACCAATACTGCGACAACCATTGCGGCTAGTACCACTACAGTAGACCTGTGATTACTACTATCCTTTTAACACGACGACTGTCGTTAATGCCCTCGTTAATAAAAATTATGCGCCGAAGTATCAGAATAGAAGTACATGGTGCAACAACATAGCCAAAACCATACACAACGACAAAAACAACAACAACGACGACGACGACGCCAACATCGATAACAACAACAACAACAAGAATAGCAAAAACAACAATATTAATAATTACATGAGCAATTGCAACAACAATACCAACAGCAGCAGCAACGGCAATAAAAACAACAACTACTGCTAAAACAGATCTCAGCGGCAATTACCAACAATTTCAAAGATACTAACTATATCGTACGCCACACTATCTACAAATAATTGTATTTCTTTTAGAAGCGAGCAATACCGAGCGAGTCAGAAGTAAGACTTGGTCAACAAATCTTGTGACATTAGTAGATACCGTAACAGGTGGGAAGAATATGAGAAGTAATGGCAAGATCGTCAGTAACATGATTAGTATCGGTGACACCAATATTGGCATAACTACAGTAACATTAAACGACCAGAGTGTTAAGAAGCTACACTGTGTTTGACGCAAAACATGTTCTACGGTCAAAAATCTGACGCCATATTTGGCTTACGTTCATATCTTGTTATTTTTTTGGCTAATTCAAGAACTGATATGACATGAAAGTTTAAGGGATGTAACTTGATTGGAAGAAAGAAAAAATGACCTTGTATTACCCTGGCCCAACATGTGATTGTTTCAAGTAACACGGGTATGCGATGGAAAAAAGAAATGAGGGGTTTCATGACAAAACGCGTTATCCACCAATATGAATTTTTAGCTTATTCTACATACTTCATGTAGCAGTAGGAATATTTAGTATACATGTATATTTCCATTCCATAGAAGGACATGTGATCTACATTATTTAAGACTTACATTTCGCCTTTCACATAAAAATATGCTTTGAATCTGGTCCGTTTTGCCACAACCCCCGAATGGTGTATAATGCGTTTTGCCATGAAGCCCTTCAAATGTTAAGATGGTCGCAACTAAGAAAAATTTGAGACTATATAATTCACCAAATAAGGGTCACAAAACAAAAAAAAAAAAATCAAATTTGTCCACAGTTACTGACCATTTGCCCATAAACATTAATATTTTGTTGTGTATTGAAATGATTTTTTGCTCTCTCTCTCTTTCCGCAACAACAAAATTTTGACACCTGATGGCCCTATTCATCTTCTGGGTCCACGCTCGCTGTTCTTAGTTTAACGACATAAGCCTCATTTTGACTGGCTATAAGACATTATTAGAACCACACAAATCGTAACACGCTGGGTGTTGAGAATATTCACTATAAACATCGCACTGTTGAGAACACTGACGAAAATTAGCAATGCCTGTTTGCATAATACGGCATTCCCACTATACTCTATTACTCAATTGGCTTTAAATATATGTAAAAAAAAATAAAAAAGATGGCTGCCGGAGCGTTACCGAAACATACCGAGGAGTTTCTGGTTCGCACACAGAAGTCAAAATAACATTGGAGTCCTTGCTGCCCTGTTCGGCCACATCGAAGGCCTCACACCCTAGAATGCCATTTTTTTTTCTTTTGTTGGTAAAGCGACAGGATAGAGCAAGAAAGAACAGAACTTTCATTGAAGTACTATTACCACGGAAAATTACGGAGACTTAACTCCCCCCCTCCATCCCCTCCCCCTTTTTTGTGTTTATCTAGTCAGTTATTAGCACTGCCGTTTTAGCACTGCCGCTTTATGCCCTAATTATTTCTGTCAAAGTCTCTGTTTTGCCCTACAAAATATGGCGCTGTAACGAGCATACGAAAATCATCTGAAAAGGACATCAATGGTATTATTATCTCTATATAGCCATTAGTCAGTGAGAATATACTCATTCAGCAATGTTTTGCTCAAGCCAAGTATCGGCTCAACACATTTCCCATTGATTGCGCATCACTTCAAAGTGACATAAATGTCACCAGGCGCAGGCGTCATAAAACTACACAAGAACAAATAACGAAATCAAACTATCTACAAAATATATCACAGTGAAGAATGACTTATCAACCCTTAACGATCTAATACAGAAAGCGTTCTTTCACTCTTAAAGATACGTCTCAAAGTAGTGATTTTTACACTAAAGCTGTGACAAAGAAACACTGAAAATCTCGATTATTAATAAAGGAGAAAAGAATATATCCTTATCTTAATAACATCAATTTGCGCACACAAGAGAGAACGAAAATCGACCGTACTGAAAGTTGTGTCGCAACTTGTCACTAAGAATGCGAAAAAGGTCTATCTGCGCATCCTCGCTGCAAAAGGGCAACGTCATTTTGTATTCCGCACATTGATAACAGACTAAAAGGTTCAAAAACTTGAATACGATTAGTTAGCAGTAATGGGTCACTTGGCATATTAATAATAGGGTTAACAACTTATGCACGATTAGTTTGTAGTAATGAGGCAAAATAAGCAATAAAGGACGCATATTCTATCGACGGAATAATTAGAACCGTTACTTAACTAGTCTTAGCAAGCTTGGGTGAAGAGAGGGTCGATAAACGATACGGTGTTAATGTAGTCAAAGAGTTGTGACTATTTCCGCTTCCTCGACCTTCGGTGAGGGTTAATAGACTCCGCATTGTAGTACCTTCCTGTTATTGAATGTAAAAAAATACAAATTAAAATCTAGTCGTCTAGCCCACAAAAGTGTTAAGACCGCTGTGTTTTTACAGGTGACCAATGACGTATCGACCACTACAAGTGTTACACATTGAAAACGCTGTTGTTGTTCCCGTCCTTGTGTTAAGTCATTATAATGACTTATATTCGTTGCCCGAGATCGCTGTTTGATGTAACTTTATCATAATGATAAGAGTTTGGTACATGTATTTCCGGTTTCTTCACATGATCGAAGAATTATTGTTCACACGTTGGTTTGTTTACATGTTCTGAACATGCATGGCCGCTCGCCATTCATCAAGAATAGTCCGGCATGCGCAGAGCATGTAAACAAACCAACATGTGGACAATCCCTTGGTCATATTATGATGGAACTGAAAAACACCTAATTTCGTTAATGCTGTGCAAAATTCGTTCCTTTGGTTAGATAAGCACCAAAATTTAACAGCTCCTTGTCTACAACAGGCCCAATCTTTCAGGCATACCTTGTCTGAAAGAGTGGAGTGGACCGTAACTTTTGAAGTTATTATGTTGACAAACCAACAACCCAGAAAACCAACAGCTTCCGGTAAAAACAAAGGCAGAACCATAACGACTGAGCTTGATCACGACGATAGCCATGTTCAGGCGGCATAATCCGGATTTCTCCTATTTTCTCTCCACATTGAAAGAAGCAGCGTCCAAAGAAAGTTTGAAAGCTACGCCTGGTCACCTATTTTGTGTTTTGTTTTTTTTTAAATTTCAGATAAACAAAATCTGTTCAAAAGAAAACAAACAGTAAACTTAGTAAACCACCAGTTCAAACTATTCATGTGTGACCGCAGCTGGTATTGACAGTCTAATCGAGCAGGGACAAAGGTAAAATGTCAGAGCAAAGCAGCATGCGAACTAACTCGAACTTTATTGGAAAAAGGGAATATATAAAGGTCATGTGGGCGGTAATGAAAGCTTCATTGTTCTAATACCATCATTGTCGATATATGCTGAAATTGCTCGCCAACCACATAGCAGCGAGAGAATAGGTTTGAGGTCACACAGAAGAATTGATATTATTAATGTGTCACTGGTGAGAAAAATACCCGGTTCGTGCCTGTCAGTTCTGTCATTGTTTTTGCTTTACTTACACAGTATTCAAAAATGCGGATGGCATGGTGACGGTTTACTTTAAGACTGTGCGGTGGAACGAAAAGAAAGGATTAAAATAGAAAGACGAGTCGTGTGGCAGTGATGGTGGTTTAAGTAGCTAGTATGATTTCTGCTTTTTGTTTTTTTCTTTGATTTTGTAGATTTGTTGAACTAAAGCAAACACATTTTTGGCTCTGATCATTATGTGCTTCAAAAACTTCATATGGCATGACATATATTATGTACTTTAGGAGTACTTGAGCTGATCAAGTTACTGAGCCGTACTGTGTTGTGCTGTGTTGTGTTGTGCTGTGTTCTGTCCTATGCTGGGCTGTGCCGTTTTCTGCTGTGACAAACAGTAATGTACGGCACGGTACGGTACGGTACGGTACGGTCCGATACGGCGCAGCACAACACGACAAGCCCATGCATGGTATAGCATGATACAATGTGGTGTGGTGTAGTGTGGTGTGGTGTGGTGTGGTGTGGTGTGGTGTGGTGTGGTGTGGTATAGTGTAGTGGGGTGTGGTGTGGTGTGTATGGTGTGGTACTGTCGTTAGCTTGGCCAATTAAATAACAATAATAACAGTTGCAGCATACTTTTAGACCTGAATGGTGCATTAATATGCGAAATTCAACTCTCAAACATACGTTGCTTTAGACTAAGCTCAATTGGGCATATAGAAAACCGTCTGGAGGACAGCCATACTCCTTTACCGTCTTTCCCCATCCTCCTGCACCTAAAGTAAAAAAAACAACAAAATATATGCACGAAAAGCGGTTACGATATCTGCAAAAATCCACGGGCCCATTTGCGTGGCAGCCAATGAAATCCGGGGATTTACCAGGCTATGAATAGCAATGAGACCCCTCGTGCATATTTTGACCAATCGAATTGCTTTCTCATCAGATGGCGGCGGAAGCGACGTCTGCTTGATGAGCGTTTTATGCGTGCGGTGGGCGCCCACGTCATGCAGATTAGATCTGTTTACATCAGCGCTTTGTTTGTTACTGTTGGTGATATGTGGAGCAAAGTGCGGTGGAGGAGATGGAAAGAAGAGGAAAAGTGTGGAAGAATTAAGAGCACAAAAGTGCTGCCTATTTGTAATGTGCTTTGTTTTTTTTTTTGGCCAGCAGAGTGTATCATCTAGCGAGTCGAGGAAAAAAAAAGGCCAGAAAGAAAGAAATACCAAAGAAAGACACGAATGAGCAAAAGCGAGGCAAAGATATAAAGGAATGAGATATTGGAGAGATAAAGAACGAACATGACAAAGAAATAGGGTCGAGAAAGTCATAAAAAAGATCCAATTTTTTATGGTTTGTGGAAGGTGCGGTCAGGGGGATCGAATAAGGACAGCAGCACTGCAAATATACGATTCAAGATTCAAGATTCAAGATTCAGTCTTTGATAGGCATTATATTATTATGTATACGTTCCCTTCACATTTATTTTTTCCTGATCTGTTTCAAAAATAAAATATGGTAAGGTCAATGTGTTGAAAGAAATGAAGTTGAAAATGAGGGAGATAGAGAAGGAAGAGAAAGGAGGAGAGGGAGGAGGAGGAAGAAGAAGAGGAGGAG
>JAWQUT010000207.1:482786-496331 GCA_033807755.1 Ellobium chinense
TCAACATGAGCCCAGACCACAACAGTGATACATAGACGGACGATACAGTCATCTGACGGGACATCATGTAAAGCAACTAACATCTTCACAATACACTAGGAGAGCTATCCCTCAAAGACAGACACTGCTGACGGTCAGCAATGCTGGTTAGACTGTGATTCCCTAGGTCACGTGACACTCGCTCTTTGTTGATTGGTTTCCGGAAATTTCTCTTTTATCAAGCGTCCGTGTGGCGGGCTCTGTCTCTTCCATGCATCTCCCATTACCGTCTGCTCTAGATCTATGCCTTCGACATTCAGTGGTCAACGGGAATGGCGCCTTTCGATGGTTTCAGTTTTTTACATCCTCGTTAATATGCACTGTCCTATAAACAAAGACTCTCTTAACGTAACATTATGATATGTATCAAGTTATATCTCCCGGCCTGCTTCTACCTCAAGACAAATCAACATATTAGCATAACAAAACTTCGTCATATGTATATCCGCTATCTTTTCACATTGTTGACTAAATCTAAGCTACCAACTTCGTCACGATACATTAAGTGTCTCTCAAAGACAGACACTGCTGAAGGTCAGCAATGCTGGTAAGATTGTGATTCCCTAGGTCACGTGACACTCGCTCTCTGTTGATTGATCTCCGGAAATATCTCATTTATCATGCGTCCTTGTGGCGCACTCTGCTACACCCATGCATCTCTCATTACAGTCTGCTCTAGATCTATGCCCTCGATACTCATCACCCAGCGGGAATGACCTCTTTCCATGGTTTCATTTTTCCATGCTCGTTAATATGCGCTGTCCCATAAACAAAGGTTATTATAGTATAACAATACGATCAAGATATTTATTATATCACCCTGCCTGGCTCCACCTCCAAAAAACTTACAAAACAATACAACAAAACCTCCTGACCTTAAACTTCCATGTTGTCAGAAAACCTGCATATTGGATAAAATTTGTGGAGTTTCTGTCTTAAAAGGCCAAATATGCAATTCAAAATGGCGTTGTTAATTAGGAATTATAATTTGAAACGATACACATTATTTCATGACCTGGAGGTTACAGACCTCTAACTGGATGAAAATAACATGATTGTTGTCATATGCCTTAGGAAGACAGTAAGGAGAATAGGAGAAATGGGCCCTAGATTTGTGAACCTACCTACGAATTAGTTTGTATTCTCTTCTGATTTTATAAACTAAACCTGAAGTTTGGGTTATTCACTTCGGTTTCAGCGGAGCATTTGTCGTTAAGGAAACTAGTTAGCGTGTTTACACCTTTCAATGTATCAGTTCGTAGCTCGAAAACGAAATAAAAGACCTTTATTTTAGACACCATTTTTATAAACTCATTGACTTCTGAAAACTATTAAAGAAGACTTAGAGACTGTGGACTTTCTTGTAAGTGACAGTAGAGAAAACAGTTTATTGGTTTAAAGAGGAACATCGGATTAAGCTTCTGTAGCCTGGATCTCCTGTCGATATCTTGCTGAATATGGTAGATATTCGTGTTTATCAAAAGTGTAGGCCTACGCACACATGAGTACTGCAGAAAGCATTACTTTTTGCAATCCAGATACTTTGGAAAAAAAAATGGATATACGGTCAGGCATTAGGTTTTGCTTTCCTGAAACATTATTCTAGAAAAACGGATAGGCGATCTCTCAATACAGAACTCCAGGAATGCTCTGGTCCGAAGCTCTTACGTTCTATATTATAAGAGATGACGGGGTCAACCACTCACTACTATGGAATAATCTTCTGGCACTCCAGAAGTCAATGAGTTTATAAAAATGGTGTCTAAAATAATGGTCTTTTATTTCGTTTTCGAGCTACGAACTGATACATTGAAAGGTGTAAACACGCTAACTAGTTTCCTTAACGACAAGTGCTCCGCTGAAACCGAAGGGAATAACCCAAACTTCAGGTTTAGTTTATAAAATCAGAAGAGAATGCAAACTAATTCGCAGGTAGGTTCACAAGAGAGTATTGTATATTGCTTTATAGGTCTGCATATTTCAGCCAATGGAAACAACAGCAATGCCCCCCTCCTCTCCCATAAAAGAAAAAAAAAATGATCCTCTTATCCTGCATCAAAAATAGTGCACTGACCTCGTGACGACCTCAAGCATCAGTGTCGTACGCAAGCTTCATTACAGCCGCTAAGCTTCATTAAGACCCCTATTCATATGATATCTGGGCTCTTCATTGATTGGGCCATTTTGTTGGCAGACCTGTGACTATCAGTGCTAGGTGGAATTGGCCCTAGAGTGAATCACTGCGCAAAGGCCAAAAAAGTTGGCCGTTCTATGAAGATTGGTATCCAGCAAATTAAATAGAAGAGGTCGGTTAAAAAAAAAAGTCAGATGTACTGTTGTAAAGAAAATGATGAATAATCAAACAAAGGAACTGAACAATACGTATTCGAATAAACGTGATCAAAACAGTAATTTTTTGTTTGTTGTTAGAAGTGGAGTAGTATGTCCGACTACTTACGGCGTTAGACTCAAGATTTAAAGATCGCAGGTTCAACTCCCATCAATGGTAGTATTGTAAGTGCCTTGGGAAAGCATTTCATTCACATTTTTCTCAGTCTATCTGTCTGTAAAATGGGTACCATTTGGCTATAGGCAATGAAAAATATTGTCAGAATGCTAATGATCAGGGTCCGCAAATAGCAGCGGCAGAGAGCTGAGAACGTCTGAGAGTGATCAGGCCTGCTGGGGGTAATAATAATGTGAAATCTTTAAAGCGGGCATTGGTCTGGATACGAGACTTAGAGACAGACCGCATTATTATTATTGCTATTATTTTTATCGCAAAGATAAACGAAACACCACATCAAAACACATATTTTTAAACTGATAATCACACACACACACACACACACACACACACACACACACACACACACACACACACACACACACACACACACNCACACACACACACACACACACAAAAGGTATTCAGAAATGCTGCCAAAAATCCTCATTAAATCCTCATTAATTTAATTAATGCATTTTACGAGTCCATTGTGGAACCGGCCCGCCGGTAATTTCTCTAGGTCAGACAACATGGCGGTATGATCCGTCTGCGTAAACAACCAAAAAGAGGCTGCCATAAGCGTTTGGGTGATGGATTATTAAAGGGAGATAAAATGTCAGGGGCCACAATAGAAGACATACCGGCTCATAACCTGAGGTAAGGGGAGGTAAGATGACACGGACAGTGGGAGATGAGTCCATATCGCGTGACATTTTGTAGGCTCACCGAAAAGCCATTGTTAATTTTTTTTTTGCGGGGCATGTAAGAGAGAAAGAAACAGTGCTAAGTGTACCCCCCCCCCCCNTTAAAAAAACAACAACAAAAAACGGACGTCATACAGCAGTGCTATCGACTGGCAAGCAAAAAAAAAACCACTTTGTTTTCCCAGATTTCTCGAAGCTGTAGTGCTTACAGTGAGCTCTGTTCTCTCTTTTTATTTTTCTCTCTCTCATCTCTCTCTCTCTCTTGCCTTACAAGAATAGCGTCTAGTTAGTTCCGCTTGCTTTGTGAGCATGCATGACAGTATAGTGTTTTCCCCAAAGAATATTTATCTTCTATGTTTAGATCTTTGACGCACCGTTCTAGCGGAGCCTGACATGCGCAAATGGAAATTCCTGGTGCTACGACCATAACTGCACATTACCATCTAGAATCAGATGTGATTTTCTCAACTAGTCCAAGTTCGTAACGTGCAATATCATCGTAACACCAGGAATAGATTGACTAATGTACTGGCCTTTGCGCAGTAATAGGCTCCATTGATATTTGCATGCCTCCCTCTCCCGTAACAGTCCGCAGGAAATCCCATTTGAAAATCAGAGCTCTCTGTCAGCAGTTTCTACTTAGTAAGTGAATGAGGAGCCCAAAAGAGGGGGTGGGAATCAGAGAGACACCGAGAAGGCCTGGAAGAGAGAGAGAGAGAGAGAGAGAGAGAGAGAGAGAGAGAGAGAGAGAGAGAGAGAAAGAGAGAGAGCGAGAGAGAAAGAAAGAGAGAGAGAGCGAGAGAGAAAGAGAGAGGGCGAGACAGAAAGAAAGAAAGAAAGAAAGAGAGAGAGAGAGAGAAAGAGAGAGAGAGAGAGAGAGAGAGAGAGAGAGAGAGAAATTAAAGAAATAATAGGATGGAAACAATCAATCATACTGCGGTACTTATAAGTGAAGGGAATGAACTCCAAAAAAAAAGTGAGAGTTGCTTAGTTTTTCACTATATAAGAGTGACGTCATCTTAACCCCAGTTACCAAGACGAGTATAGAGCCAAACTAGTTTGTTTGAGTCAAGTTTAATCGTTTTTTTTTTTTCTCAGCAAAGCTACAACTATCTCAAACACGAAGTTCGCACCCCTGTTGAGCCGCCAACACGGGTGTGCCTTTAAGCACCGCAAAACATACATTGGGGGACACCAGCCACTGACAGGATTCGAACCCGAGATTCTTCGCACCTAGTGTAAAGCGCTCTACCTCTCGGCCATCAGGCCGGCAAGACAAGTCAGTCCATTCAAATTTATAAGAGCGCATAGAACAAGACAAGAAAGGCAATACACTCTACTCCACATTATCGCAGCCTTTGCTATAATACCACCGTTTTTGTGTTTTTTTTTCTGACATCAGAATATTGTCGAAACATGTTTAATAACCATATCCTGCCTGACGAGACTGCTTTTATGTGGAATAATTAAGAAGAGTGTACTCTGAAATGACACAATAGACGAATGACTACACATTCAATCAGAAGTTCATCAGTAATTGAGTAACAGCAGCACACAGATCCATAGCCATTGACAGACGCATAAACAGACAGGTTCTCATGGCAACCCATATATAATGAAACAATCCCAGAATCCCCTGCTCTTGGGGGGGGGGGGCTTCGAGCCCAAACCCCCACACCGGCACTAAACAATTACCTGTATGTTGTTTTTTTTTTTCTTTTTTGTTTTTGGCGATAACAGATTCGAATACTTCTACAAATCACAAGTCTTGCCATTAATTTTGTTTGTCTGTTCATTGACGATACCAGATTCAAGTACTTCTACAAACCACGAGCCTTGCAATCAAGCTTTTCTTGTTTGTTGACGATACCAGAATCGAATACTTCTACAAATCACGAGTCTTGCCAGCTTTCTTTTTTTTTTTTCGTACTTTGGAGGTAACACCAAATTCGAAAACTTCTACAAATCGCAAGTCTTGCAATCAATTTTTTTTTTTTTTTGGCTATACCAGATTCGAATAGTTCTACAAATCACGAGCTTGCCATGAACTTATTCCGAACATGAATCCAGTGAAAGGAACGAACAGCAGCTGTTAACATGATTCTACCATTATTGTGACGGAGATACAAGGCTCGACTATTTTCTCCAATTACTTAATCGAAGCAGTTAGTGGAATGGATACCGACACTTGAAATTGTCAGTATCATATCGATAACAAACCTAAATATCTCTCCTAAAAACGAATTGTGGTACATTAATTCAGGATTTACAGCTGATGAGAAGAATCGAAGTCGGTGCTTAAAATGACATGTAGAGAGATGCAAGATGCAAAATGTTGAATTTGTTCAAACCACAAGTCTTGAAGTTAATTTCTGAACTACTCATGATAACACTCCCCAGTTTAGAACCAGCAAGGGAATGGACACCAGAATTACAACGTTACGAAAGTAAGTCTAAGTAGATCTATAGATTTCTCCAAATCACGACCAGACTTAGTGTCGTTCAAAGGAACCAACATCAACACTTTAAAAAGATCAGCACTGATGTGGGGAAAAAATATTGAGATGTTTCTCCAAATCTTAATCCTACCATTCAGAAACTGTGGCTGTATGCATAGTCCATACGTTAGTTAATGTATTGCGTTAACAACAGGGAACACTATTAATGTTTTGGGAGTTTCCCGTGGTTTTCTTGGTGTGTTACCTTACGAAAGGATTATGCATACGGCCATAGATCTTACAAACCTCTGGGCGTATGCATAATCCATACGTTTATTAACGTATTGCGTTGACTACAGTGAACTCTCCCTAAAGTTTTGGGATTGCGTTGACTACAGTGAACTCTCCTAAAGTTTTGGGAGTTTCCCGTGGTTACCGCAATGCATTAACTAACGTAATGATTATGCATACGGCCACTGAGATCTAGAGGTTCTAAGACTAGTTTGAAGTCTTAAAGCTATTTGATAGGATCTGAAGCTCTTATTAAACAGAGGATTACATCTTGCTCTTATGCACGTATTAGCTAATGAAGTTTTGAGAAAGAGAGAAAGAGAGAGAGAGAGAGAGAGAGAGAGAGAGAGAGAGAGAGAGAGAGAAGAGAGAGTTGGAGAGAGTCGGGGAAGAAAGAGGATTAGGAGAGGGGAAAGCGTGAAAGAAGAGTTATCCTATCATTCTGCTTCCTGATCAAAATCAGGCCACATTCGTGTCAAAGGAAATCACCACTGCTTTTCTTTAATTCAAGCATAAATATTCCTTTGCACATTCTTAAACTGTTTTCCTACAAGGTTAAAACAATGAAAAATACAGCAATCATTGATCTGCGAGCAGGTCGGATTCGATTCCCAGCTTTAGATTTCATCCTACAAACTCTTTGTAAGTGCTGAATTCGCAAATGCCGATACGTGGATACTCCTTAATTCTCTCCTTAGGCTACAGGAGTTTAAAAGGAAGACAAGCCACCAACGTAATTACGGTAATTAAACATCTCCAAGAATCTTGGATTGGAATCCCGGTTTGGATCGAAACCTTTGGGTCTCTGTGAGATTCGGATTCGCCAAAGCCGAAAAGGTCTGGTTCCCCACAGCCTTCAACTAGATCCTAAAACCCGGGTATTGATCGCCCCCGGCGGCAGTTATTAAAGCAATTCCAAATACGGCACGTTGGGCAAAGACTTGTGGCTTCTAATGTCTTGCAGGCTCGGGATTCCCCAGTGTTTGCTCAGTTTTGGCCCAACTGGTACGCCATACGATGAAATTACTAGATGCAGATAGAGTGGGTTAAAGGGAGGCCGTTTAGTGGTGGTCTGGGNGGGGGGGGGGGGGGGGGTTGGGGTGAAGGAAGGCGAGGGAAGGAGAGGAGAGGAGGATGACTGGAGAGGAATGAGCAGAGAAGGAATATTGCGTGGGAAAGGCTGGAAAACAAAAAAAAAAACAAGAGAGAAAGTGAGAGAGAGAAAGATTGAGAGAAAGAGAGCGAGAGAAAGATAGAATCTATCTATCTATCTATCTATCTATCTATCTATCTATCTATCTATCTATCTAGCTATCTAAAGAGGGAGAGGATAAGAGTGAGAGCGACAGAGAAAGACAGAGAAGAATGAGAAAGGACGGGCATGTCGGATAGAGGGGAAACAACTGAAAAAAGACTGCATAATAAACAACTGCAAAATGAATAGAAAAATGTGAATGGGAAAAGACAGGAAAATTAAAAAAGTGGGGTAGGTGATGTAATTAAACACAAGAAAAAAAAAATCCTGATCAATGTTGGGTCATAGAAAGTTTAGAATAGGAGGAGAATATTGATCAAGAAAATAGTGAAGATGAAATAGAGGAGTGAGTAAAGAATGACAGACTAAAAACACTGAGTAGGTGTCTCAGTAACAGATCTATACAACCGGGCGAACACTGATGTGCACACACTGGTGCTAGACACACAAATCGCCGCTGATGCTTGATTTATCAACGCCATTTTGAATTCGGCACGTAGAGAGGGGGATTACCGGACCTGTGAGAACGGCGGCTTTAGATCTCATGGTTTGTACTGGTGTGGTCATACCGATGGTCTTTAGCAGGTAAACAGGCAAGCAGTCATGCAGACATACAGACAGGCAGGCAGGCAGGCATGCAGGCAAGCAGGCAGAAAGGTAGGCAGGAAAGCAGGCAATCAGACAGACAGACATACAGACAGACAGACAGATGGCATTGTTGAACAAAAGAACAAGAATGGTGAAAAAGAAAACTAAATTCCTTACATTCCCTTTCAACACATTCCCTACATTACAGTCATTACATGTAGTTTTAAATAAAATTGCACCTCTCTTAGGTTGCATTTTTGTGTGTTTATACAATCATAAAATATGGGTATTGTAGCCAGCGCGCCAGAGTCACGTAAAACAAAGATTTACCGACGACCACAATAGTGCTGTTTGTTTACACTGTTTGCTAAAAATTGCTCAGATTAAGCCACACCGGCGTTTCATATTACGTCAAAATAAGTATGGAAGGCCGTCTGCTTGAGTAATCAGAAAATAATTGCAATGTACTGGTGCGAACGCAGCTGCCCTGGCAGACAAGATCTTCTCAATAGGCTGAATCTAAGGTGCGAAAATATCATAATAGGAAGTAGTGTAACAAAGCGATGATGTCAATATTCCCACCATTTTGTCGATGGATTATAGTTTCGCACTTTTAACTGGACATTGACATGTGATTGAACGAGCCATGATACCTGCATTTAAAAACATCTGTTCAAAGGAAAGAATAAATCCTAGATTACTAAACCTGACCGTACATTTTTGTATATTCCTGATTATGTAACATGATCTGAAATTTTTTTGTTTGTGTGTGTGCGTATGGGTGTGGCATTTTGCGCAGAACACTGGTCACTAGGGAAACCAAAAAGGTTGCTTATGCCTTCCAATTGAACCAGTCGAAATTGGGGATATTCACCTCCACATGGGTGTGAATTTTTATGCAGAATGCTTGTCACTAGGGAAATCAATGAGCTTAGTAATGCCTTTGGCTTGAACCGATCACAGCTGGAAAGCTAAAAGAAGGGCCTATATTTTAACCCTGTAGGGCCTGCTGTTCCATATTTGGCATATAAGTTTGGAGAATATATTTAATTAAGATAAAAGGTAGTCCTCAAAGAACCTGCATACTATACTCGTATAATATGGCCTCTGTGACCATAGAATGATAACTGTGCTTAGATTTTTAAACGTTTGTCTCTAATATTGTATTACACAAAGCCATGTGCACTCGTTACTCAGTACATATAAAAATACATTTTCTAACAGTATGTTCACTCTTGGGTCTTAGAGGGTTAAAGTGTATTTTCCATAAGCGCCTTTAATAGCCGTACACAACCAAGAGAGGTTGAATGGTTGTGGAGCGTTTTGTAAATGACTACAGAGAAAATACTAATTTATTGCCTCAGAGATGCAGATTGTCGGTTCGTGCATGTAACTCTCCCTTAAGCCACGCGCGATAAATTAAGCTCTACGTCTTACGGATCGTTGCACTATATCAACAAATTATGATAATACGCTCATTCCACACTCGCCCAAGTCAATTCTTGAGGTTTTGAGAAATGAGAGCTCTCAACCTTTCCGCAAAAGCAAAACANAGCCTTTAGTCAAATGAGAATTTGCGCATTAACGATGGGATCTCTTACCATTGTAAGAGTTACATTGACTCTGCATGTTGAACGCTACTAAGGGTGCATTCGGCACCGAGGCACTAATGTAATTTTAACGATGATGAAAGATCCCACCGTTAATGCGCAGACTCTCATATATCTTTTCATAGGAACTCTCTCATGTGTGCTATCTCTTTACTGACTCTGCCCCTAATCTTAACCTAAGACCTTGATGGCGGGGAGTCCTTGGACAGTGCTACTGGGGTTTGGAAATTCCAAACAATTCCATGGTTCAGTCCACCCGCCCTCCTTCTAAGCAAGCCACAGATGAATAATTGCCAAAGTGCTGATGGCAGTATCCATTTGATTACAAGCGAACGAAGAGGGGATAAGGACAGTCATACTAGTGATGGGCAGTATCATTTCTGAGTATCGATATTTTCGAAACTTTTCAATTCAATGTCAAACCTCAAGCTGTTCGATACAATTTCAAAACTTTTCGATACAAGCGATGATAATTTTGTTTGACCCAAACATAATTCCTTCTTCCTTCTTTTCCATATCTTTGAAATGATCCTGTTTGATGCCTTGCTTCGCCTACCCATATTACAATGTTCTAGTATCAAAAGTGTTATCACAAGGTATGGAGATTTGTATAAAATATCGACAATTTTAATAAGGAAAATATGGAATTTTGAAAGTACTGAAAGCCTCTAAAGTTAACGAAGATATCGTAAATATCCAAATACCTACCCAATAATAAGCATCATTTAAAGTTTGAGTCTTACTTCAGATTTTGAGTTAGCGTGATAATCCACAGCGCTAGAGGACAAAATCGAAATGATATCGATATTTTCCATACTTGAAGCTCGAAGGCCGATTATCGCCATACTTACAACTTCAGATATCAGCCCACTAGTCTGTAAGACGGGATGGGATGCCCTCATGGAAACAAGGATTATTAATATGGATCCCAAAGCACACAGGTCGGCATGTGAATGGCTCAGAGATGATACACAAATTACGACAGACCACTGGTGCACTTAACGGACACAGTAACGTAAGCAGCAAATTGAATTCGTAGGGTATCGAGACCTTGAACTTCATGTACTCCTACGTCCCTTTGTTTCTGTATTAAATTTTTCGTCACGAAGTCGAATAACTAAAACACTCCAAAATTATGGACTGTTTCGTTGGAATTCGAGCGCGTCTATTATTTTTCAGACACACACACTCTCTCTCTCTCTCTCTCACTCTCTCTCTTTTTCTCACTGTCTCTCTCTTCTTCTCCATCAAACCAATCGGACAGCACTTTATAATGCTGCTATCACTCTAATCAGCATTCCCGTTCATTATTCGAGTAAAACATTTCTCAAACTATACTTACTGAATGAGCATTGTAAAAAGTCACGAACTTAAACCTATACTATGCAAAAATACAACAACCGCAGACCAGTTCCATTGCACTGGCCCTGGTCCCTAAATCTAAATATCAAATTATTTATGTTCAAACTTGAAACAGCTCTCAAAAGAATGTGTGGACCAGGTCTCGGGCATTCGAGTGTGTAAGGTCATACTGTATTTGTATAGCTGGATGCATCCTTTAAACCTTTTGCTTAACAGTGAACATCGTGTCCTCTTTATACGATGAACACCGTGTGCTCTCTCTACAGTGAACTTTGTGTGCTCTGTCTACAGTGACATGATGTGCTT
This sequence comes from Ellobium chinense, assembly GCA_033807755.1. NCBI lineage: Eukaryota > Metazoa > Mollusca > Gastropoda > Ellobiida > Ellobiidae > Ellobium > Ellobium chinense. Next base: position 493,889 of record JAWQUT010000207.1, read on the forward strand.
TCTACATAGTGACATTGTGTTCTCTGTACATAGTTACATCGTGTCCTCTCTACACATGTCCTTTCTCTACAGTGACATCGTGTGCTCTCTCTACGGTAAACATCATGTGCTCTCTCTACAGTGGCATCATGTGATCTCTATACAGTGACATCATGTGCTTTCTACATAGTGACATTGTGTTCTCTGTACATAGTTACATCGTGTCCTCTCTACACATGTCCTTTCTCTACAGTGACATCGTGTGCTCTCTCTACGGTAAACATCATGTGCTCTCTCTACAGTGGCATCATGTGATCTCTATACAGTGACATCGTGTGCTCTCTCTACAGTGGCATCATGTGATCTCTATACAGTGACACCGGGTGCTCTCTCTACAGTGGCATCATGTCCTCTCTCTACAGTAAACATCGTGTGCTCTCTCTACAGTGGCATCATGTGCTCTCTATACAGTGACATCGTGTCCTCTCTCTACAGTAAACATCATGTGCTCTCTCTACAGTGGCATCATATGATCTCTATTACAGTGACATGGTGTGCTCTGTATACAGTGACATCATGTCCTCTCTCTACAGTAAACATCGTGTGCTCTCTCTACAGTGGCATCATGTGATCTCTATACAGTGACATCGTGTCCTCTCTCTACAGTAAACATCATGTGCTCTCTCTACAGTGGCATCATGTGATCTCTATTACAGTGACATGGTGTGCTCTGTATACAGTGACATCGTGTCCTCTCTCTACAGTAAACATCGTGTGCTCTCTCTACAGTGGCATCATGTGATCTCTGTTATAGTAGTGACATCATGCGCTCTCTATACAATGACATCATATTATTATGCTCTCTATAAAGTGACATCATGTGTTTGTCTTCATAGTGACATCGTGTGCGCTCTGTACTATAACATCATGTGCTCTCTATACACTGACACCGTGTGCTTTCTATACAGTGAAACTGTGTGCTTTCTATACTTAGACCGATCTTTTTAAGACCGATCCAAGCAAGATATGAAATTGATCACACATGAATAGTAGAAAGACAGGAACTAGGCCAGCGGGTAATATTTGTCCACGGGAGGGGTGAGGTGGGCAGGTCGATGGCACAGTCAGATGAAATCCAAAAATACCACAGCGACACTTCGTCATCGAAAACTAAGAATAAATCTAGTCAGCGTCTTCGGGTTTGCAAGCAAAAAGACGACCGAATATCTGATATCAGACCCCGATTTGCAATTACGTAAATCAAACGACATTCTTTCGTGGAAAACTGTCGTAAGTGTCTGTTGCAGAGCCCTAGTAACCGACTTACGATCGTTTTACCCTCGCAGGGCTATTGGACGAGGTTATTGGCCCTTCGGAAATGGAAGATCGGATATGCATCTGTATTTTGACGTCAATGCAAGACGATTGCGCGATATTTTCTCTTTTTTTTTTGTGTTTCTTGTCCTTCTGCTTCTTTCTTTCTTTCTTTCTTTCTTTCTTTCTTTCTTTCTTTCTTTCTTTCTTTCTTTCTTTCTTTCTTTCTCTCTTTCTTTTTTCTTGCTTTCTTGCCTTCTTACACGACATTCGATTAAGATAACCNTTACTTGTTCCCGGCAGTGAAACCCGTTCGCTGACAATTGAGGATTCGATTACTTTGGGCCTGTTTATGACTATCGTCTACCGATACTCAGCTTTAAAAAAAATACCACAAAAAAACAAAAAAAACGATGTTGGGATGTAAAACATATTGCCTTTAACTTCCTCAGACACACAAATACGATTTTTGAAAAAAAAAAATTAATGTTACTTGGTCTCCGCTGTTCTGAACGCCGACAAACTATTCAAGTAATTCAAATTTTCATGAATTTTTCACCTTTATCGTGGGACTGGGATCTAGATTATAGTCATTCTCACTTACAGGTGAGTGAGGGATTTTGTTGTAGCCACCGGACGTCGAAATTGCGGAAATTCCTCCTCACCTCTATTTTCCTTCTTTGTGGCTTCTAAAACGGAAAGAAGGTTCTCTCCGGCAAGGGTTTGGCGTGAAAGATTTGTCGAGTAAGTACGAGCTGCGAGATGCATCAATAAAATGACTAAAGAGGAAGAAGAAGAAGAAAAATAGTTCGAGGATGAGGAGTAGGAGGAGAAGAAGAAGAAGAAGAAGAAGAAGCTGGAGCAAAAAAAAAAGAAGAACAGAAGAAATGGGACAAGATTGTAACTGTTACTGTCATAGACGAAAAAGCCAAAGCCGCGAACAGGACCAATAAAATACGAGAACTAGTTCGGGTGCAGCTGCGTGTTATAGATTAGAGAAAGCCCATTGAAATTAAAGAGTGGCTATCTGTCACGGCCGTCTATATAATTTTAATTACATGCGGTTTGGAAGTTAGTAGATATGACTTGGGGGTTGGGGTGGGGTTATGTCAAATATTCCCGTTGCGGAAGACCAGCCCCCCCCCCCCCC
>JAWQUT010000207.1:506076-531483 GCA_033807755.1 Ellobium chinense
ATTCTCTCGAACACATTTATTTTTGTTTTATTTTTCGCTATTTATTTATTCTCTCTCGTTTGGTTTTGCTATTTGATTGTTTTTATGATATTTCCTCCCGTTGTTGTGGACAGCAGCATCGCGGACGGTGATGATCAACATGTGGCTAGTGGGCCGGATACGTGGTGCAATCGCCGGGTAAGTTAGGTGGCCCATAAGGGCGAATTAATCGAATAATGTCCGTGCTCCACGAGTATGGAAATCCGCCGGCGTGTTGCGTATGGAAAGCCGGAACAAAATCCATCATGCTGACGGGAAGTAGTCGAAAACATCCACTGGGGGGAAAAAAAACAAAAATCAACGTATTTCCAGCTCGAAGCAGGAGTTTGATAAGTTTTTTTCATAGATACGATCGCTTTGTCTCACTTAGCCATGTCGCCGTAGATCATTTAAAAAAAAAATATCACGAATTGAGAAACATTGAAATTCTTAAGAGTGCTCAAGTCAGTTCCTGTGCACTAGGCTAATGGCGAGCCTGTGCATTCACGATGGGATCTCTTTCCATCGTGAGAATTATATTAACTGTTGTATGTTGAACGCAACTAAGGGTGCATTCAGCACCAATGCACTAATGTAATTATTACGATGGTAAGAGATCCTTTTGTGAATGCGCAAGCTCTAAAAAACTTCAAAGTATATCGGGAAGATTAAAGATGTCTTGACTATCTATACTGACGTTCTTGTACGTCGAGTGTGAAGGTGAAAGAAAGAAAGAGAGAGAGAGAGAGAGAGAGAGAGAGAGAGAGAGAGAGAGAGAGAGAAAGAATGAGAGAGAGAAAGAGAGAGAGAGAGAGAGAAAGGGAGGATAGGGTCTCGTTAAGAACATTGTTATTGTCTGCTCATTTACAACAAGTTCTCCTCCCTCAATATATATTGTTATTGTTATTGTACGAAAATAAAAAATGCATGTAGTTTAGAGCCTCAGTAAGATAAATGCAAGATTTTGAAACTGATCAAATCAAACGTGGATCTTTCTTTCTTTCTTTCTTTCTTTTAATTATAGATTTTATAGGGTGTAACAGGGATTTCGGAACCCCCATATTGCTCAAGCGGACTCAAGCGGGTTGGTTATTTGGCACATTTATAGCCGCCTAGAGCGACTGTCCTATTTTAAGATTTCCAAATGACGCAAAACTCATTCGCTTAATGAAGAACATCAGGAATGAAATGAAGACTCAAGCGCAGATTTCCATATCTACAGGAAATATTACAGCTCAAGCAGATCTGAAGCAAGTCTTTTACTTGGTTGGTTATTTGGTGATACGAATATATAATATAGAAGCTGTCCTATTTTAATATTTCCAAACAAGCCTCTTCACTTCACCCCAGCCCCTTTACTCTGGATGACACGCATCAGGGATATTTTTAAAGGTTAAATTAAATTGTCCTACTTTCTAAAATCATGAAGGAGATGGAGGCAACTGTCGACTGTTCGCTAACTCTTAAAGCTGGTCTCCCTTGCTTGTCACTATTTGTAGCTCAAAAGAAGGGTGCATATATAAACACAGCACGCTTGCCTAGACTTCGGGCTGTATCAGCTTCTCTACTTTGTTTGCGAAATGTATCCAACTTCTGGTATCCAACTTCTGGGGTTCGATCCTTGCTCCTGACCATCAGCATAGGCCCTTGGGAAATTCCTACAATATTATAAATATTTTAAGTAGCGTAAGCGAGAATCCAGTGAGCCTCTCTTAAAATTACTTCACAGGTTACCAGTCAGAGCCAGAATTGAGTACAAGATTGCTACTTTTTGCTATAAGACCATAAATGGTAGTTCACCTGCATACATATCGGACCTGGTAGCTGAGCACAAGCCCACTAGATCATTACGATCTGAAAATGCTTCTTTTATCCATGTACCAAAAGCACACGTGAAACAATTGGAGAAAGAGCTTTTACGTCCTCAGGACCATTTATTTGGAATAAACTGCCTAAAAATATTCGTAAAGAAAATAGTCTAAGTACTTTTAAGAAACTTCTCAAAACACATTTGTTCAAACAATATCTATGATTGACCATGACAGTCTGCGAAACCAAATATTTTTTTTTTTACATCTATATTGCAGTACATGTGTACAGAGTGTAGCATGTTTGGGTGTGTGAGCTGAATATTATATAATCTTATTTACTTCTCTATGTAAAGCGCTCAGAGCCTGTATCTACAGGGATAAGCGCTATATAAATGCTATGTATTATTATTATTATTATTATTATATATAATTATGTAAAAAGCTAAATCTTTACTTAAAGCTTACTTAGGATGCCTGACACTGGCATCACGTATATCTGACAGGCTGACTTCCTTCATGCACAATATTATAGGACACTCTCGCTTAGAGCTTGGTTTAGAGTTAGAAGGAGGGTGTGAAAGACAAAGCACGCACAAAGAATTCCTAGAAAATGATGATGTCTAGCAACTGTCCCAGGTTTGCATTTTCTTTCTCAACCTTACCCCTAACCCCAAACCTACCCCTAACCCTCCCCTAAATCTAAACCAAGCCGGAGGCGGGAATGTCTTGCTGTACTGCCTACGAAATTTGCTGGAATTCCGGGTTCAACTTGAGTTCAGTGCAGCGCAATTCTCTACGGCTGTGCCAGGCATTAATTATCAAACAGCGTACACCTTTGAACTGAACGCGCCATTCTGCACTACATGTTGTCTACAAGCCAAACCAAATGCCAACAGCAGACAGGTCAAATTAGGAAATTTGTAATCTGCTTGCCGCAGACAGCATCAAAGATTGCCTTTTTTAGGCCATCCCCATCAGAAATCGTCTTTCGCTTCAACCAGGGTGTAAAAACAAATACATGTGTGTTGAAAAATTTGGAAAGTAAAACGTTATTGATTCAGAAAGCTGTTTTCACTCTGCTATGCCATGTTTTGGGAAAGCGAATCAAAATGCTACTGGAGAAGCGAAATATGACGTCATCGCTTGCGTAAGAGTAATTGTCAAAGTGTTTTGGACGCAGTTACAGCCTCAGGAGAAAAGTGAATGAATTCTAAATTTTCTAAAACCCTCTTAAATGCATTTTAAAGGCCGTGGAATGACTTTTATGATTGGAATTTCCTGAAATCCCACCCTAATAATAAAGGGATTGCCTTCTGCGTCCTGTGAGAGCTAAAAGTGGTTCAAAATTGCTTCTTTTGACTCCCTTCATTTTTGTGAAAATTCTCCGAGAGAGCATGCCCTCCTGATCTCCCATCTGCGGTCGTTGACTCGCCCTCGCCATGCATTTAACTCCTCCCTCCCTCCCTCCCTCCGACATGTTTCATAAATCCGTCCCTGATCCCATATGAAAGTAGTGCCAGTAGTGACGTAGCATACTTTCACTGGGGTCACGTGATTTAGCAGTTATTTACTGAAAAATAAACCTCTCTTCCCTAGCCGAGGTTTCCCTAGCCGAGGTTGTAAACCTAAAAATAGCTTGGTGACAATAGAAAAGCATGTCCCTCCTCTCCCCTTCCTGGCTTCAGAACTAAGAACAAATTATTAAGGCAAACTTTCTCTTTCTTCTGNGTAGTGCCAGTAGTGACGTAATTTATTTTCAGTGGGGTCACGTGATTTAGCAGTTGTATACTGAAAAATAAACCTCTCTTCCCTAGCCGAGGTTGTAGACCTAAAAATAGCTTGGTGACAATAGAAAAGCATGTCCCTCCTCTCCCCTTCCTGGCTTCAGAACTAAGAACAAATTATTAAGGCAAACTTTCTCTTTCTTCTGTTTTCCTTTCCTTTCCGTTGTCTTCCCGATTTCCCCCTTTCTCTGTTCCTTCCTTTCTTCCTTCCTTCCTTCTTACTTTCCTCACTCTGTGCTACTCCTTTCTTCCACCCTCTTTGTCCCGTCGCCGTCTTACAATTTTCATTCTTCCCTCTTTCCGTCATCTGTGTTTTCTTCCCTTCTCCTTCATTCTTCTTGCATCCTTCTTCTTCTCTTCCTCCGTGCTTTTCTCTTTCCTTCCTTTTCTCTTCTTCATCCTTCATGTCTTTCGTCTTCTCTTCTTTCCTCGTCAACTCCTTCCTCCCCATATCTTTCCATGTCCTTCCTTCCCTTGTTCCATCTCTCTATCCGTCTCCCACCGTGCATCCATCATCCCTTTCCCTCCGGGCTCTTCAATCCCGCACGAGTGCCTGTCTACAAGCCCACCAATCACTTCTGCCGCGGATCGATACCCAATCACATGTTACATGATCGCTCGTGACCTCTTCGCTCCTCCTCTTTTCCACCCGCTCCCCCCTCCCCTCACTCCTCCCACCAGCCTCCTCATCTAGTGCGGGCCACGAGGGGTATTGCACGTGATTATGATGGGGTACTCAAACAAGGACCATTCTAAGAGATCCTTGTCTCAAGATGAGCGAGTGCACTTTCTTGCGGACGTCCAAGAAAGTTAGTATGAAATTCAGTGCTAGCTACGACCCTCCAGTTTTTGAAATGGTTATTTGTATAATTATTTTAAGGGAAAAAGGAAGAGCAGAGGGGAAATAAGAAGAGATGGAAGACGAGTGGAAAGGTGGAAACAGAATGAGAAAGGGAAAAGAGAAGAGAAGAGAAGAGAAGAGAAGAGAAGAGAAGAGAAGAGAAGAGAAGAGAAGAAAAAGACAAGACAAGACAAGACAAGATAAGACAAAACTAGACAAGACACGCGCGAAGATTAAGGTATAAACTAAGAAGAAAGGGAAAAAAGGATAGAGAGAATGTAAGATAAAAACTGAAGAAGACATGAACATAGGCAGCAATCGGGAAGAAAATAAGGTATAAGAAAAAGGAAAAGAGCAGGAGAAAGAAGACGATAACCTATTTGTAAGTGAATGAAATGAAGGAGGAGTCACAGTACAGGGTACTCACTCCCTTCCAAGAAAGGAACCCCCCAAAAAATCGCAACAGTTGTCATAGTTTTCGACAATGGATTATCAGATTGTGCAAAGTAAAACTACATCCGATGCACAAACGAGTGTAAGCACTTCATTGTAATAGATTAACAAATACCAAAACAGTGTGAAAAATCACGTCAAAGTGACAAATGTAGCAAAACAGATGAAGCAAATTTGACACTGAAATGGGAAACATCCAAGATGAGAGAGCAGTATTGGAAAGGAAAAGGATATCGGGATGGTGTTTTTTTTAACCAACGGCAACCTACAAATTCCCACCACTTCGAAAGAAAATTGGCAAAAACAAAATGACCCCCGTTTAGGCAAAAATTTATTATACAAAGTTTTCGTAGAATTGGTACATAAATAAAGATGCAAGACGGATTTTGTTAAGTTCCGCGCTAATTTTTTTTTGCCTCTCGGGCCAGAACGTGTGATGAAAAGCAAAGAAAATAGTTGAAAGTGGAGGTTCGAGAAAAAAAAAAAGGAGAAATATAATGAAGAGAAACGAGACAACATGTCGTTAAAGAACGAAGGTCTTTCAAGGAGATATCTTTGCTACAGCAACACTTTATCTTAATTCTAGAAATTTACACATACCAGTAAACAAGGATAAATTGTCATTTCAAGACGAAGAGAAGAGAAGCAAGAATGCAAGAATACAAGGCGACGAAGTGTAATAATGGATAAGAGAAAGCGAAGTAAGAGAAAGATAAGAATGCAGTCATGAGATTGGAAAGAGGAAAATCTGATGCTGAGGCCATTATATCGACAGACAAAGAACAGCTCCCGCGACGGCAAGACGTGGGCAAAAGATATGGAGAAGTGAAAGATGTTAATTTGTAAACAGAGCAACGCAGACTAGTCTGACGAGACTATAATTATATATATAGTCTTGCTATATTCTGGGCACAGACAGAGAAATCGTTTATGTCGTCATATAAGGTCGTAATTAAAAAAAAAATATGTCCATGCAAATATTCATCGCTGTGCTTCGAAAAAGCCATTTTTCAACACTTCTGAGAGAACGCGGGCAAACATTCTTTTTATGACAAAGCAAAAACGGGTAGCGTGTATCTTTAATTTTGCAACTGCAACAACCAAAGGTCCCAAGTTTGACCTAAGCCATGTTTGAAGCACAATGACCTACTGGTCTCGTGTGATTCAAAATTTGAAGCATCTGATGGCCTTAAGACGCCTTCATGTTGGAGCTTAAAACCCAATGTCTTAAAGGTGTTAAGAAAATTAAAGTATCGTCATCCTGAAGAGATTCCACGAATTTTTTTTCAATCTGTTTTGTAGAATACGTCGTTGTGCGTCAAAAATGACAAATACAATGCTGGATATGAAGACAGACAGACAGACAGACAGACAGACAGGAGCATGACAAGTAGAACACGTCTTCAAATGAGCAGCACTGTCTGTTGTCATGCCGCATATTGCAGATGACGTTATGCCTAAAGACAGGGTCTATGAGATACAAATCATAATCACGATCAGGTCTGAGGTTTAGAAATCAATGCACACGAAGACGGGGCGGTGAACATAACCAGAGGGATCTACATGTAAGCCTACTGTTTAAAAATATGGTGGCGTCATAGATAATATAGCAGTACGTCATAGCTGCACAGAAATTTACGTAATCAGCATGGAATTCGATCGAATGGCCCTTTACTGGCTTTTAATAATATGCCAACACGTATTTAACCGTTATTATGGCACTGTCTTATAGCTCCTTAAGAAAATCCGCCTTCATATCTCTGTCTGTCTGTCTGTCTGTCTGTCTGTCTGTCTGTCTGTCTGTCTGTCTGTCCATCTATTTTGAAATTTCTAGAAGATCGTTCACCCAAACGATCACTCGGCCGTCAAGTTGGTGGGAGGAACTTTTAACAAGTTAAAAAGTAATAAAATAGCGCAGTACAGGGGAATTATTGATCACATATACACGATGTTGAGACAGGAACCAATCGATTTGCTATACTCATCACTCCAACAGATAACACGTAATGTTAACTAAGTAATTTACCAATACCGATTTTTTTTTTAGCTTCTCGCTTAAGGAAGCACTCAAGAAAACGAAGACCTTTATATAGAGAGCTAGAGAGAATGAGAGAGAGAGAGAGAGAGAGAGAGAGAGAGAGAGAGAGAGAGAGNCGTCATAGATAATATAGCAGTACGTCATAGCTGCACAGAAATTTACGTAATCAGCATGGAATTCGATCGAATGGCCCTTTACTGGCTTTTAATAATATGCCAACACGTATTTAACCGTTATTATGGCACTGTCTTATAGCTCCTTAAGAAAATCCGCCTTCATATCTCTGTCTGTCTGTCTGTCTGTCTGTCTGTCTGTCTGTCTGTCTGTCTGTCTGTCCATCTATTTTGAAATTTCTAGAAGATCGTTCACCCAAACGATCACTCGGCCGTCAAGTTGGTAGGAGGAACTTTTAACAAGTTAAAAAGTAATAAAATAGCGCAGTACAGGGGAATTATTGATCACATATACACGATGTTGAGACAGGAACCAATCGATTTGCTATACTCATCACTCCAACAGATAACACGTAATGTTAACTAAGTAATTTACCAATACCGATTTTTTTTTTAGCTTCTCGCTTAAGGAAGCACTCAAGAAAACGAAGACCTTTATATAGAGAGCGAGAGAGAATGAGAGAGAGAGAGAGAGAGAGAGAGAGAGAGAGAGAGAGAGAGAGAGAGANAGAGAGAGAGAGATGCCATGAAGTAAATATATCAGTTATGCACTTTTTGTTTCTTTTTCCTTTTTTATTCATTTTGAATTGTTGAATTTATTGCTATGTGGTTGACTTTTGCCTAAATAAACAATCTTGAATCTTGAATCTATATAAATACCAGCAGGTGTCCTTGCTCATTGAAAAAGGGCACACTGCCCTTGCAAAATAAAAAAAATGTGAGTTTTGCAGTGACAATTCTGAGCAAAGTAGCAAAATCAGAGCTCATTAAAGTTCATTGATTTTGTCAGGACCAGAAGCTTCTATCCGCGTCTTGGAAAATTTAAACTGGCTCGCGTATTCCTACATTACATAGCTCCAGTGGGGCTCCTGAGAAGGTGTTTCGTGGCGTTCTAGAGCCAAAGCATAAAGCCAGAAATTTTGGCCGGCAAAATAAACAAGGTGAGTTTTGCAGTGATAATTCTGAGCAGAAGAGCAAAATCAGAGTTCATTAAAGTTTATTGATTTTGTCAGAATCAGAAGCTTCTATCCACGACTAGGAAAATTCGAACTGGCTCGCGTATTCCTACATCACATAGCTCCAGTGGGGCTCCTGAGGGAGTAGGTGTTTCGTGGCGTTTTAGAGCCAAAGTATAAAGCCAGAAATTTTGGCCGGCGACAGTGCAGATGACGAATAGATTAAAGTAAATGATTAAAGTAAGGTTTGATTAATGAGGTATTTTCAGACGGGTCAGTTACATCACGTGATCTAGGGATTGCTAGGATATTTTGATAAGTGACGAGTAATCATACATGAGCAAAGCATGTGAACAAACCAACGTGTGAGCAAGATTTCCTAAGTCACGTGATGGAGCTGACAATACCTAATTAGTGAAAATGAGGGCGACAATGAATAGTGGATGAGTAGTGGTAATGAAAGTAAACATCTATCGTTGCTGCATTTTGGTATGTTTGAATCTTTGTTCATAATAAAATACATTTTTGCCCTGAAAAACATGCCTCCTAGGGGAATAATTTTGCCATTCTATAATCATATCGTCATTTGATTAAACCAAATACATTTTCAAATATCAATACTGTGATATACATCTTGAAAATATCAGTAAGATAAAAGAAGTGGTCTCAGCAATGAAAACTGTTATGTCCAATGAGGTATTTTCAGACGGGTCAGTTACACCACGTGATCTAGGGATTGCTAGGCTATTTTGATAAATGACGAGTAATCATACATAAGCAGAGCATGTAAACAAACCAACGGGTGAGCAAGATTTCCTAGATCACGTGATGGAGCTGAAAATACCTAATTCACAACTAGTAGCCTATTAAGGTCAATGCCAGCAGCAAACAGAGATTTTCTTCTCTCTCTTGCGTGAAGTTAAGAGTAAGAGATTTTAGAACAAAAACGTTACAGATCTTGTTACGAGACTGATCCTTTGACTAATGGCTTCACACTAGTAGCAGAATCAGATAATCTGATCGCTTAAATGACTAGACTCGCAGGAATTGGGTTACGATTTTCTTTTATCGTTGCCTTTCCTATCTGAAAACGAAAACAAAAACTTGAAAGAGGGGCAAGAAACATCGAGATGTGACTAACAAATGGAATACATTTGAATGCAAAAGAAGTCCAAGCATGACGCAGCGACGTAGATATAGAAGCTGCACAGTAGAATGTCTTTACTTTCAAAAGTGCACACGACACGACACGGCAACTCGTGACGAGAACAGCCCTCAATCCAGCTGCACCAAGAAGATGCACAGAAGACTGTGTTTACTTTCGGATTATTTCGGAGTCCACACTATACGACACAGTAACTCGTGAGGAGGACAGCCCTCTGTTCAGTTGCATCACATTATCAAAGTTACAAAAAATGTCCCGGTGATGTGACTTACCGTGCTGTGCCATGCCGTGTCGTGCCGTATCATGCCGTACCGTGTCGTGCCGTGCGCGCTGTGCCGTGTCGTACCGTGCAATGCTCGGATTTAGTGGACCCCCACCCTTAATCTCAAAGGAGCTGTCTCTCAAGACAACAGACAGCTGATTTTATCGCTCCAGCCATGACCTTTGACGCTCCATCAGCGCCAACGATGACCACTCAAGATAAGGCTGACGGCTTGTCTTCAAATCTTCAAAGCCCCAAAAATTAACTCCGTCGCTCAGATGCAATACTCCAGTAAATACCGCATTGACCCGAGTTCAGGGTTTGACGCCTTTCAACTCCCAAATAACGACTCTAATAGTGTGTCAAATGAGAGCTTGCGCATTAACAGCGGTATCTCTTACCGTCGTAATAATTACATTAGTGCATTGGTGCTGAATGCATCATAAGCAGCGTTCAACATGCAGAGCCAATGTAATTCCTACGATGGTAAGAGATCCCATGGTTGATGCGCAAGTTCTCAGATACCTCAGGACCGTTAGTTTCTGTAGTTTCCTCGTGGCACAAGAAACTGCGAAGTATGTAGTTAGGTAATACACCAGTGATGGCACATGTCAGAATATTTGCACAGTTTTTATCTTTTTAAAGTGTCATTCATTGAGAAAGCCAATGCTATTAAACCGATATGAGCTAAGATTGAACTTTTCGCATCAGGCAATGTCTGACAAAGTACGACAATGCTTACAGTTTTTCTTTACTGTAGCTCAATATGTTCCAACTCAGACTGAACTTAATTATACATTACACCGGTTTCGTTTCCAAAGAATGTCTTTGCTGAGTGTAATTTTTTCGACAGTGAGACAGTTTTTTGCGTGTCGTGGAAAATTCGGCTGTAGGCGTTTTATAAAGGTATTGCATTCAAGCGACGACTTTATAAGGTACAGACAAAAACTGAGAGAGAGAGAGAGAGAGAGAGAGAGAGAGAGAGAGAGAGAGAGAGAAGCAGAGGAAGTGAAACGACAGACAGACAGACAGACAAACAGAGACAGACAGACAGACAAATAGACTCAGGAGAAACGCAATATGGAATAAATCATAACGATTAAAAAAACAACAACAACGTAGACCACAACAGAGCTATCAGAATCGTGAAGTGGTGTCTTTCCCCCCATTCCCCCCTCAGAAGAAAATCTCACGCTTCGCCGATTTTTTTTTGGGGGGGGCATCGTTTTGCTAAGCAAGTATTTCAGTCATCAGCATAAAAGTGGGTCTCCCCATCCTCATTCAGAAGAGAATTTCAGGCTACGCCGATGAGTACCAAAGTTTTGCTAAGCAAGCACTTCCACCCTCAGAGGATAAGTGGTTCTTCACTGCCAGTGCTGAATGCTGATGACCCCTTGCCACGCCTGATGAGACAAGTAGGCCAAAATTATGTTGTGATTGGGAGGGCTAAGAAAACATCAATTCCTGGCGCTTAAGCCGATTTTTTTAGGGAGCTTTAATGTGGTATGGTGTTGCCTCTAGTACTAGCAGCGTGCGTCGTGTGAGGCTTGTGAGGTGTTGTCACAATCCAAAGACAGCAAAGTCTCCAGAGTAAATCATCTACAGAAGCATTAAAAGCTAATCTGCTGCGAAACGCCATCATCGGCAGGAAACTTATACTCTCAAAACGCAGCGATAAGCAAGCAGTAACAAGCCTGGCTGCCATAGACGTACCGAAAGTAAAGCAGTGTGATTCAGAACGACAAATAGTAGTCGCTGTCAGTGACGTATCTTGTTCGGATTCGTACTTCTTTAGAAATTTCATTCTGTGATGAAGTTTGTGGATTTGGCTTTCCGGTCCGGCAGTTCATGCTATAGTGCCCCCTTCATTCGACTCAGATGTAGATGCTTACCTAACTTTAGAGCTGAGGAATCAGATCACAACACAGCGGCGATTAGCAATGATTTTGTGGTGTATGTCAATATTTGTAATATTCAGGACCAGAAAAGAACTGACCATCCCGGCTACTGGACGCTTCAAAAGTTTTATCACACCTTAGCTAGAACATTTGGGATATTTCAGAACATGCGCATTCAAGATGGGATCGCTTACCACTGTAAGAAGTATATTAACTCTGCATACGTATCGAACATTGACTAGGGTGTTAACAGCACCATTGCACTGATGTAATTCTTATGATGGTAAAAGACCCCAACGTTTATGCGCAAACCCTCAAACATTATCTTAATCTTTTCATGGTGAAAATGGCAAGAGCCGTTTCTTTCTCTCTCTCCCTTGATTATTGACAGTAACCTTATCCCGAAAAGTAACCCAAACCTTCTACAGTCATTCAACTTAATCACAGCTTGTGAAGTTGCATCCTTCACTGAAATGCAACATGTTTCAGAAAACAAATCTATATTTCTTTTTGTAAAAAATGCTGGAAACATCTAGAACCAAATACCGTTTCAAATCTCTTTTCACTCAATCGTAAACTCTTTAATTGCTCATTATGGTGATTAGAATACAAGGAGTCAACGGTGTCACAGAAAATAGGCCACCAAGCCATCGATTTACTCTCTCTTACGTTTCCTGTATCTCTCCCATGGTGTTAAAAATCACTCTGTACCCATGAAGAAACAAAGCTGCCAGAGAATTGTAACAATACATGAACCCATACTATTTTCACATTCGTCCGTGTTGAAGTAGACGGTCGCATTGCGTACATTAGGATAAATCCAGATTTTGGTAAATTTAGCTCAGAAATGTAGGCCAGTAATGGAAACAATATCTGGAGCTAAGAAATGTAAGAATGTAACAATTCTATGAAGAAGTGTGCCTATTTAGGCTAATAAAATCGTTGTATACAACTCTGTTTTTTCACCAAGTTTCATTCATCACAGTGCTTCCTTAATATCCTAAGCCAGGTCTTGGCCAAAATGGAAGGCTTTTACCGTGTAATATAAAAGATGAAGTCCAATGTTGACATAATTTAAAATAAATAAATAAATAAATCTTTATCTATCTCTCTCTCAGCAAGGCCTGCGGGGGTAATAATAGTGTGAAGTCGCATGAGCGGGCATTAGCTTGGATATGAGACTTATAAACCGCATTATTATTATTATTATTATTATTATTATTATTATCATATATGTAATATGCATTGATCTTTTTCTCTCCAAACTGCCGTTGCAAATTATAACGCTTCCACTATTTTCGCCGAGCCATAAAATTGTTTTCCCCTCGTTTTCTCAAAATCTCGAAAAATGATTTAGGTCGTTATTGAAGCACAGTGACGAACATAGCATACAATGGTAGACTATACATCGACACAGCGGCATTGATCTATTCAGCTTTATCCCCCATATTCCTAAACAAAAGTCAGGCAAAGAGAGGAAAAAAAAAAGAGAAAAGCCCTCAGGCCAGTCTGGCAGCCCGGACGTTGACCCCCCTAAAACGTCCGGACCACCAGCCACTATTACACAATTATCCCTCACACCACCGTTCAAAGCATTGTTCCTGGACAGACCGGAAGGATGTTGGGGCGCAAAATGGAACACCCTGGCAATTTGGGGAGGAAACATCGAGCTGAGCGAGACAAACCTAAATACCATTGTTTGGTAAAATCGTTGATGGATTACATATGATCCCAGAGATGACTTTTACGAAATGCTGTATGACCTAGACTAGATCTACAAGGCGACAGTTGGCAGTATCGACCTCCCGAATTTTTTGTTCAGCTAATGATGAGACGCACTCTACGAGATTCGTGATGCTAGGTCTTAGATAATTATGGGGTAGGCCTACAAAGTGGGAAGACAAGAATTCGAACAGTTCGTAAAGACTGCTGTAGCCTGTATGGTCCATTTACTGCTTGGGAGATACTCGAAACTGTTTGCAACGGGCTCCATAGTGTGACAAAACGCGACACACAGAATGCAGCTCATCCTCTTCTATTGTATTCACCCAATATCCAATCCTATGACCGCGATTGTCGATGCATATTGTAGAGGGCTCTCTCTGGCTACTTCCGATACTGTAATCAACTTGTTGTCTGCCATCTTCTCCCTCCCTTCCTCTCTTCCCCCCCCCCCCCCCCCCCCCCCCCCCCNCACACCAAACAAAAACCAAACAAAAAACTGCATTCCAGACAGTAAGCGGTGGGCTCATCTCTCTCCTGTCACCTCTATAGTGAGGTATCGACATCATCCATTTTATCCTGAATAGAAGCAACGTCATAGATATTGTCGGTACCGACAAATGAAATCGTATTCCACATCACCTAAAGAAAAACCTACTCATCATTCTACTTAACAAAAAACAAAGGTTTACATATTTAAAAGTCAAAACCGTTTAGAGTTAAACGGGCATTGTAAAGAAATTCAAGGCAGATTAACGGACATTATCATGTCAATACCTGTTGTAAGTTCATTGGTCTAGATACTACACTTTCGTCATAGCAAAGAACCGTATGTATATGTTAACAAAAAAAAATGAGGTATCAAAATCAAAGGATCAGACGCACACCGGATATGCAGTTATTGTTAGAATTTTGACGTTTTTAGCTGCGAGATAATCACAGCACCTGGATATCTGAAATTTGCAACAATTGAATGGAGAGTGTGTCTAGCAGTTAATGGATGCCGACGTTCAAGCTAATAAAATCTGAATTACTGAAGCTATCAAATTTTGACATTAAGTAAATTTTTTGAGCCATCCGATATCAAAAGTTGGTGTGCGAATACCAAAGAGCACTATTAGTTAATTGCTTCAGATTAAGACAAAATACTTTGACGATATTATGATATTTGATATGATACAATACCGTGTGTTATCTTCCCACCATGTCCTGAAAAACATTTCATTTAAGTGAAAAAAAAAAAAAAACAGGGAGAGAAGCAGGAAAAAGGGAGGTTATAAAACCATGGTCCCTCGGCCCTGCTTACTTCATGCTTTTGTTTAAAGGTGAGTTATGCCGACAGCTCCACGAGGCCGGAACGGCTACGTGCGTGCTAATGTATAGTTTTTCCCCCTTCTATTTTTGCACTGGCCCTATGGGAATTATAACGTTGGAGAGACTAAGGCTGGTAGAGGACCTGGCGTGAATGGTCGCGCATGCGCCGTGTGGATATGGGTGGGTAACACAATTAGCACATACGAACGAGGAAGCAAATGAGGGAAAATACTATTATATAGTCCGTGTTGTCGTAAAACGTCGTATTTCACAAATTACACCAAATACAAATGTTAGACAACGAAAACTCGATCGATATTAAGTACTCATTTAATAAAGTCCATGGTGGCTGTAAAACAAAGAGTGGACCGTCCCCGCATTTACGTGTGTTTTGAGAAATTGAGGGATAAAATTTATATTGCCTCTGAGTTATAAAGACTTGTAAAAGGGAAAAGTTGGTGTTAAAAGTCCCTACATGCCAAAAATAGCAATTTAACCCATATTTAAAGCAAGATTGAGTCAATATCTATTGATGGAACAGTTTACCGCAAAAAAATCGCAAAAATGTGTGATGGTCCACTCCATTTCTACGACAACCTTATTTCGTTATTAAGTAAGAATTTCACTTGTAAGGATTCATTGTTTTTCTATCATTCATTATTCAGACAGACCACACAATGTTATGTACATCTCAATAATAAGCATCCGTTTGCCATGCATCCTTTTCAGAGGGAAAATAAATGACCATACTTTCATAAATTTAGACGTAATTCATCCTTGTTCAAGCATCTGCAATGCTCTCGTATTTTCTGCGGTCATTCCGAAACCTCCAATCCAGGACGTGCGGACTAGTGCAAATTGTATAGAAAGAAGACAACATTTTGCCCTGTGTAAAGTAAAAGAGAAAATTGGTCCATAGTCTGCATGCAAATTACTGTAACATGCTAATAAAGTTAGTGGCGCCTGACCCATGAGCCGCCTATGACCTTTCAGCGTTTCACTGCTAAATGCACGCCCTATTTAAGCAGTTTAAATACATGTGCACGCCGAGATGGTGCAGTTTCAATCTCAATTCGTTAACTTCCGTAACTATAAATGAGGATTAAATATATATACATACAGAATAGCGAGTTGGAGCGTTGGCATCAACTATCAATTTAACGAGTTTTGTGTTGCTGTTGTTGTTGTTGTTGTTGTTGTTGTAGTTGTTGTTGTTATTGTTATTTTCCGGTCCTCCATTACAAAAGCCTCCATAACACCATGAGTGGCTTGTTTGCTAATACGATAATACAGTATATTCAGTATGAATTATACGCAGTCTATATTAAATTGTACTCAAATATAATTATTATATTATTCTCAGTTTGAAGATTATCTACTCATCTCTCGAGAATATAGTATTCAAATTGAGTTCATCCTTCCAGGTTATACGACAAAATTTAGTCTGACCAGTGATGTAATTAGGTATGGGCCGAGCGGACAAGGCACAAGGCCATGCGATTTTAGAAGCTGCGTCAAAAATGATTCGGGTTTGTTTAACGTCCCCTTAGGCAAAGTGGCTCCTTTCGGAGGAAGCTGGCGCCAGAAGACAATAATTTTCCTTTTTTTTCTGGAAGGAAAAAGAAGGGAAATAAAAGAAGGAGGGGGGGAGGGAGGAATGGCTAGGGACTTGGCTACGATTGAGATGAATGTTTAGTTTTTGTCTTAAAATCTGTTGCTAGTGGAGATTTTATTCAAATTTGGATTTATAGTGTCGTGAGGCAGTGGCCACCATCTTTTAGCGGGATGACTATAACCGCGGGTATAAATTGAACTCAAAATAATGTTCTTAAGAAAAAAAAATTAAATCCTCTCTGTTTCTCTGTCTTTCTCCTTCTCATTCTCTCTCTCCCCCAACACTCTCTCGTAAACTAAAGGGACGTCGCACTTTTATGCTCCCCAGGGTCCCGCGTCCACCCTTGAATCTCAGCATTAATAGCTTGGTAAAAGGACCGATATCACATTACGCGGTGCTTCAATATTTCAGTACATGCATAAATCTAATGGCGATGCGAGGACAATCTCCCCTAAGACAAGACGGGGCTAAAATTAAAGTACAGATAATATAGACTTTCCATATATTATCAGTATCAGGTTAATCTGGGTTTCGTTACCAAACATTACACCACACATTCTGTAAATATTTCTGTCTCTCCTCCATATAGAATGAATTTGTAATGACGATAACCGAAAAACAAAAAAAAATAAACACCAAAAAACCCGATAATTATGGGTTCCTAAGCAATGGCTCGAGTCATAAAAAGAGTCGATTCAAAGGAAAGATATTTCTAGCAAAAGTGCAAAGGATTGTGTCTCACCATATGTTTGTAGCAGGTTAAAATGCCGAGCGCGTCAGGCGGATTGTAAACAATGAGCTTTTCATCTTAAAAGTACATAGGACCGCCTAGTTCATGAACTTGTAACAATATGGATTATTAGAGCTGCAACTAGAATAGCGAAAGGAGCGTATTCAAAGGCAGTTGGAGCCAGTCTAAAGATGTCTACGGTCTCTGTGTTTTCATGTATGCAGACAGTATCCGAATAGGGCAACTGCAAGTATAGAGGGCTTTTGAATAAGACCAAATGTGGGTGGGTGGATGAGTGGGTGGGTGAGTGAGTGGGTGAGTGAGTGAGTGAGTGAGTGAGTGAGTGAGTGAGTGAGTCAGTCAGTCAGTCAATCTATCCGGTCGTCCGTCATCCGTCTGTCCGCCCGTCCGTCCATTTTTTCGTTCACTAGCCAGCCAGCCGGCAGGCCGATCGGTCAGTCAGTCTGTCGGTCGGCCAATATCATATCTGCAAGAAGCCATAGGCCAGAGTTAAGATATTATGTAGGACTTAAGGCACTACATATATAACTTATCTTACCCGAAGAGCTAAAAAAAAATGCTTTCTACGGAGTTAAACTTGGCCAGCCGACCTCCACCTCTTGTCTACATCGTTGCTCTCTTTCCCAATCACTCCGCCTGCTTACCAGTAACTATAGTGCGTTGCTCAGTCATTCATGCCTTCGAACCTCACTCTCAGGCCGTGCCGAAAGTGGGATTTTTTTAAAATCAAGCTGACCAATTCGGAAAGAATAAATTCGGACTCTGTAATGTGTCTTAAATTCGTGAGTAAAGATCTGATGCCGAAAATGGAAACGTCAGTCTAGAGCATTACAGAGAGTAATTTGGGGTTTACAAGTACACGAGGCTCGAGGTCGTAAAATCCTATCGTATGAGAGTCCAGCCTGAGGACTATTGCAATGATCTTCACGCGCTTCCCACTAATACCGTAATTACTCTAAAGAGCGTACTTACCATCGTGATAGCTTCAGTCTTCCCCAGGGTACAGCCCTCCTCTACTAATGTCCATCGATTGGTCCATTAGTCACGACCTTGACATTGCAACTATACATCCTTCGAGACGTCCTCAGAAAGGGAAACCAAACAAAAAAAAAAAATATTGGATAACCGCCGTCACAAAATAACTGAAATGCCTCCGTCACATAGATATGGAACACCGCTGACATAAAAGTATAGAACATCACCGTAACATAGTTTGGGAAAACCGCCGCTCCTGTCCTGCATAGTGTAACTGAATAACTTTCATCCTCAGTAGAAGAAACCACGCATAAAACGCCGTCACCTTTGATCATAGAACAATTAGTGGCACAGGATCCTCTATGATTATCTTCAGAAATGGAACTTCATTGTGCGTATAGCGTGGTATCCATCAGGTGTAATTACAGCCACAGACGTTGTGGAAATTGTCGCTGTCGCTTCCATCGGCAGTTCTTCTTGGAATAGTTCCCCCTATGGGTTTTCACATGAAAGGCCAAGTCACTGAAGCTGCTGTAAATATCATCATAACAAGCTTAGCCGGGGATCCTGCAATGCAGGGTATTGTCTGCTGAGAGCACACTATAGGTTCTGCAAGCGTTTACTTAACGCATCGGATATGCCTTCCCGTCGGCCAATTCACTAGAGCTGTTGTAAATATCATTATAATATAACATGCTTAGCCGGGGACCCTGCAATGCAGGGTGATGTCTGCTAAGAGCACACTATAGGTTCTGGAGCTTCTTTCAAGTATTTAGTTAACGCATCGGAAACATTTTCCTTGATACACCTAGATGTCAGTGGAAATAACGTAGAAACTCCATCTCATACTCGAAATACTTACATGAAACTTTACGTATATATGCCTATAAACCATGCTGCGTGTGTATGAATATGTATGTATGTATGTATGTATGTATGTATGTATGTATGTATGTATGTATGTATGTATGTATGTATGTAAGTAAGTATGTGTGAGTTCGTAATAGAATTTGTGTGTCCGAAAGTGGTGTATGTTCTGTGAGACGCCTCGAGCTTTTCAAGGGTGAGGCGCTGTAAAAATTCTTCTGTTATTATTATTATTACTAGTATCATTATCATCATTATATCCGATTGTACATCATCTTTCATAATAAACTATAATAATACAAATACATAGTTCACGGTTTGAAGGAAAGAAAAAAGTAAAGTACTGATTCAGCAAATAGTGTTAAATGAAGTTTAAGAAAAAAGATAATGCCATCTTAAATTAAACCAGCTTCTGGTATTCTTTGTAATAAAAGAGAGGGGCTGACTGGCAAACTGGCAACTGCCTGCTTCCCATGTCCCTCTTAGAAATGAATAGCTGCTTCCCATATGTCAGCAATCCCCAACAACCAGTTCCGCCATTAGATATAAAATGTCGTATCCAATGATAATCATTCAAATCTTCACAAGGACATACCGATTAAAATGAACATTTGTAACAAAGAGACCCTGGAGCACTCACTAACACTCCTACGTCTTCATTCTGAAGATTTCTCGAAGTTTCTTATATCTAGCTAGCTTACTTTGCGCAGCAATACAGTAAACGTTGAGCTATTACATTGTAGCATTCTAATTACAAGGCATTATTGCTACTCCACTACTAATTTACAGCTCGCCTTACAATGCCACAGACAGGCATTACAGAAAATTATACCAGTTGTTATGATACAATATAATGCTATTTTGTTCCCATAAAATGTCATGATTATGAGCATGTTAGGCAGGTTTACTGCTCATGTTATGATATTCTAATGCTATGCAGTGAAACCTCGGTATTAAGTATTCATATAATAAGTATACTTCGTTATTAAGAATGAATGTCACATGCAAGGGTTTAATAATAGTCTATCGTTTCATTACTCAAGTGGACCTCGATTATAAATACACCTCAAATTATACGAACACTTTGTCAATGCACAAAGAGTATTCTTACTATCGAGTTTCCACCGTATTATAAGACAGTCTCGTAATGTGACAACATTACTCCAGTAAAACTATCAGGATCCCCTAGTCTGGTCCTGTAAAAACTGCTACCCTCACAAGTTGATCCCGCTCATAAATGTGAGTGTAACTAAGCTGATTGACTATGTGTTCGGACTAAAATTTGCGGATGAAATTAGAAAATATATAATAAAAAAAAAAAGGACATTTCTAGATTTGTTTCCTTCATCCTAAAAACTGTAGAGAATATGGTGGGATGGACAACTGAACGGCAACATCGGTGAAGGCTATAACAAAATTTGCATTTTCAAAATGTTTTGTTTCAAATAACAAAGAATGGCTGTCATAGTGACAATTTACTTATTGTCTTAAACTAACAGATATTGTATGTACGTGTTAGTATCAATAGTTCTTTTTTTTTGTCTCGTCATGTCTTAGGCATTTATTTGGCTGTCAATCTGACATCCAAGTGACAGATAGATGTTTTAAATTTTCGGCTGTGACGTGAAGATGATACCTAGATAATGAAAACATGCAGCACTGGCCAGCCATATCAGTCTGCCAATAGGTGTAAAATTTCAGCGCCTACAAATTTTTTAGAAGTGTCTAAATTTTAGAAGTTTTATTTAATATCCAAGTTAAAAATCTTGTTTTGGCCTTTCGATACTTATAATAGATCATAATGCTCATCTTAAGCTCTGCTCACTATCTCTCTCTCTCTCTCTCTCTTTCTCCTCCTTTCTCTCCCTCTCTCTCTTGTCATTACGTTCCATCAAGTGCGGCTTTTGCTGTGGGTGAAAAGAGCAGCGTGGACTCCACCATTATTAAAAGCTTTATCGGCAGGACTGGCCATTTTTTTTTTTTGCTCACTTGTTTTGAAATTTGTAGTCTGGCTTCCTCACGACTGACTTCTCAGGCAGGCGAGTGCTATTTTCGTCCAGCTAATTGTCAGATTTCATTTGCCACCTCATTGCCTTTGATTCTTAAATGTCGTCTATTTTAAATACTGTAATATTTTATTTTCAGAATATCAATGGGACAGTATGAAGATTGAAAGAACAAATTATAAACCCAAAATTAGAACAGCAGAGGCAACCATGACCTAATTATTTTCTCCTCAACTTTATACCGTCTGTCAACAAACAAAGCTGAGATAAATCTCTCCGCAAGCCGTTGGATTACGTGGCGCCTCTTATCTTTATCTCTCTGTCAACGCGACCAATCTGGAAAGACTGGAGATAAGATTATTAACCTTGTCATTTTGGAACCATTCGGAAACCTTCTGTTCTTCCGCTCCCGGCAGTGGAGGCTGGACTACTCTGACAGGTAATGAGGGTGGCGATTGTGATGAAGGAAGAAGAGGAGGAGGAGGAAAAGGAGAGAGAGAGAGAGAGAGAGAGAGAGAGAGAGAGAGANGAGACAGAGAGAGAGAGAGAAAACGTGAGTTTGGATGTGATACAGAATATTTGACCGGAGATTCTTCCGGTCAGCCTAAAAGAGCCGACCGGGCGTTTATCAGGCAAACCTTAGAATCGTGCCGTTTATACGCAATCTTCCTGTTGCTCATGTGAAGATGCTGTTGCTTTTATTACGAGTACTGCTAACTGGATCCGACTGTAGAACGTTGAGGAAGCTAAGACTGGCAAGCGAGACCTCAAAATGTGTAACCTTTAGTGCGTGTAAAGCCAAAAACAGCAAGCAAAAGAATCCTCCCTTCCCCAGTGTTTTCTCGCGAAAAACCGCAAAAAGAGAGAAAAAACAAAACAAAACAGAAACCGGAAGAGGCTGAGTTTAGAGACTGAAATTTTAAATGCTCTTGCAGACATAGTCAAATCCTAAACGGGGACTGTCAGGACTAGAGCAAGGGTGGGCGATTCCATAGGTTCTGGAATCGACTCAAGTACTTTGGACTCTGCAATCAGCAGAATCGAGTACGATTCCAAGTATTTTGCGGATTTAGCGCGTAACGAGTGAAGATATGAAGTGCAACCGCTATTATGAGCATCGTCTTAGGGGCTAGGAAAACAAAACAAATAAAAAAATGATGGTCTGGTGATTAAACTGCTAAATCCTTGGAAGAAGTGAGAAAATTCATAATAGAATCTGCAGTCTGCTTTTCCTGATAACATCGGCGTGGAGAGCCGAACAAGAAATTTAGCAGTTATTTTTGTAATTGTTGTAGTAAAAATATCGGGCTGGTCAAATAAAATCTGAAAATTTTATTACGCGAATACTAACTTCAAAATACAAATCAATGAAATATTTAAGATTTATGGGTAAAAATTGTCACGCTTCAGCGCCTTAGGGTCGATTTATCGACGTTCTTAGAATCGATTCCAATGGATGAAACCGATTCCATATGTGAATTCTAACTCGAGTACTGGAATTGGAATCGGCCCACCCCCTAGTTTAGAGTACTCCAGAGACTGAAATTCTAAGATTCTCAATGAGATAGTGCCAAAGTGCTCTTTCGCTAACTTTCAGACATGCTGAGGTCCTAAGTGCAGCCTGTCGGGACATCACAGCAATGCAACCATAGTATGCCCATAATCTCACGTGTCTTCTCGTCAGCCTAGTCTTTACGGACGGCAAGACGAGGGCATTAACTCTGACAGGAAGACAGAGTACTCTACTCTAGAGGGACGACGCAGGGACGAAACAGCCCGGAGCGTTTAAAAGCGTTTAGACTGAAGCAGGGCCGTAACTTCCCCTCTGTTCCTCGGCCCTTTACGTCGTAAACAGAATGTACAAAGGAGAAAGAGGGTGGAATGAGGGATGGGGTGGGTGGGGTGAGGAGGATATATTGTGTCTTTGATAAAAAACAGAAGTGCCACTGGGAGAAAAGTTATGAGAGAGGAAAAAAAACCGAAATCAATGTCGAGAGATTTTACTCTTAAATCCTACCATCAACAAAATAAGAAGATAATTGTTTATAGGGACAGGAAGAAAAAGAAGCTGAAGAAGAAGATGATGGAAAGAAGAAGATGGAAAGAAGAAGAAGAGGAGGAGGAAGAAGAAGAAGAAGAAGAAGAAGAAGAAGAAAGAATAATAATAATAATAATAATAATAATGAAACAACAACAGCAACAACAACTTCATTATCACATCAACACTAACATCAAGAAGAAGAAGAAGAAGTATAAGACGAAGAAGAAGAAGAAGAAGAAGAAGAAGAAGGAGAAGAAGAAGGAGAAGAAGAAGAAAAAGGACAACAACAACAACAACAACAACAACAACAACAACAACAACAACAACAACAACAAATAAACAGTAATAATAATAATAATAATAATAATAACAACAACAAGAGCAAGAACAAGAACGAGAACAAGAACAATAACAACGTTAACAACAACAACAACAACAACAACAATAACACGAGCAACAACAGCGGCAGCACATATCTACCAACAACTCAACTACATATTCAAGCTTAGGCAAAACGCAATGCATCGCTATCCTATAATAAATTCCATCTCACCCCAGCCACCTCCCATCTTAAAACAAATAAAAATTATTAAATCTCATATTTTCAACAGCCACAAAAAGAAACCGTCCATTTCCATTACAGCTTTAATCCTTTCTTTGCCAGCACCCTCGTCCACAGCTGCTCTAGATCTAATACACTAGTCAACTTTCTTCATTAAAACACGATAGCAGGCTGCACGTGAAAGCAACGTTAAAGAGTAATCAGGCGCTTATCTTGTTCAGCTTGATCAATACTCTGACGTGTGCCATGTGCATTTTAGCCTCCATCAAAGCCAGGCCTCCCACTTGAACAGCTTTTCATTTTTAAGGCTGTTTCTTTTATTTTAGGTTGCGTTTTTTTTTTTTTTTGGCGTTGTGTTTGAGGGAAAACATTAAAATATTTGAACGGTGGTGCTGTCAACTGACTAGATACCATTCCCCCCTCGCTCCCGATAAAAATAGTATACTCTTAAATATCTCATGGCAAACCTGTTTATAGTAAGCTCTATTCTCTCACGTCTGTCTCTTGTCCTACCTCTCATTCTGTCTCTTGTCCTACAAAATAAAATGGCGTTCTAGCCAGCTCGGTTAGCGTTGTAAACGGACTGGTTAGTATAGACCCACGGGTTACTAATGGAATCATGAAGACAAAATAGAACGGTGAAGATGGGGTAGAACAAACAACAAAAAAAAAGGTTAAAGCTGCGCTACCCGATCGTTAGTCGGAGAGTTAGTCCCACCTACAATTTACTGCCAAATGACTATATACACATCTTCAACTCAGATAAATGGGCTTTCTCATTTCAAATGCCAGACGTCTTAAAAAAAAAAAATATATATATATCAAATTTCTTTACCGAAGCTTTAGAAGGGACTGTATGCAACATCAAATTCTTTATCTGGAAAAACAGCGCTCCGATGAAAAGCGATTGATTTCGAATTAGTGAAGGGTCTCTTCATGCTCTCCTCTCTTTTTCTATCCCAGGCGAGCCTTAAAGGAGAAATGGCTACAGGCAAAGAGCAAAAAAAAAAAAAGTTGAGTGAATGGAAATAAGAAATGGATTAAAGAAATGAAAGAAAAACTTTGAAAAGGAAAGAACATAAAAGAAATCCAGTAATTTGTCTAAATTCGCCTCCTCATCCCTTTTCCTTTCCCCAAACTTCTTTCACTTCCTGTCGCATTTGCGACGGTCCAAGCCAATCCTTGGCCCGAAAAAGGAGGTCAAACCCACGTGATGACCACGAGCGCCGGAAGTCGAGGCCGGCTGACCCTCGGAAGCCTTTCAGATGATGGCATCGATCGGTCTTGCATTCAAGGTATGACCGTACATAAGCAGAATATAGCAAGGAAAACGCCACTGACGTAGTAGAAGATGTGGTCATAGATGAGAACTTGTGCATTAACGATGGGATCTCTTACCATCGTAAAAACTCTGCATGTTGAATGCTGCTGAGTGTGCATTTAGCACCGATGCTCTACTAGTATTCTTACGATGGTAAGAGATCTCGTCGTTAATTCTCAAGCTCTCAAACACACCGATGCAGGATCTGCAGTACTTTGCGCCACTTCTCTAAGAATTACATGCTTTTGCGTCTCTTAAAGTATTTATACAGTTTTCGGATTTGATACCGATGGCGTGCTGTTCGTTCGGCGAATGCGATTTCTAATTAATATCTAGTTCATGTTGTTCACACGCAACTTTTCCTCTTTCTGATCTCTCCCTCTATTTTTCTCTCTCTCTCACATAACCTTCTGTCGCAGCCCCTCAAAAATACATAAATAATTTAAGCTTATATGACGAGAACGAATTTTATGAGTTAATTAAAGCTAGTTAGATTGTTTCTAGTGATTCAAAAAAAGTACGCATAAAATATCTGCTACAAATAAGAATGATACAGTGGTGCTAGACCATTACTGGCATCAACCTTTTTATTAACGCTAAAAATTCTCCCTTCATGATCTTCAGAGAGATATGAATAAAAAATCAACTAGACCAGATCAGGCATTTTGGAAAAAAAATAAAACAGAAAGAGAAAGTAAAATTTAACCAAACAGAGCAAGAAGCAAACTGTATCACCCTTTTAACCTCCTGCTGAACGTTCAAACAAACAAACAAACAAACAAACAAACAAACAAACAAACAAACAAACAAACAAACAAACAAACAAACAAACAA
>JAWQUT010000207.1:591398-602089 GCA_033807755.1 Ellobium chinense
TATGTACTTTAACCTCCACGGGAAAGATTTCCAGATCACTGCAAATTTCTGTAGAATTCTGTAATTCAGTGAGTGGGCCAAAGAGAGGAAAACAATCTGTCGAAATTGTCACAGTGCGTGGAGCAAGGGAGAATATCCATGAAATACTAAAAATATGTGGAAAGTGAAGAGTTGCCTCTCATCGCGCCGAACGAGGACGTCAAGAATGTAATTCAAAATCAGATGGACATGACAGACACACATCATAGATTGACAGTTGGAGGTCATTGGGATAAATAGAAACATGCATAGGATGAAGGCTATGAAAAACAGACATTTTGATAAGAGACGAAATACGTTTTGACATACAAACCTCACACAAGCTTTGGTAGATATGATAGTAGTGATTAATAGAATAAAGCAAATGGAAGAAGGACAAATAGACAGACATATAAATAAATAGAGGAGCTGACAGATAGTCAGACAGGACGACAAATAAATAAAAGAGCAGACAGACAGAC
This sequence comes from Ellobium chinense, assembly GCA_033807755.1. Lineage (NCBI taxonomy): Eukaryota > Metazoa > Mollusca > Gastropoda > Ellobiida > Ellobiidae > Ellobium > Ellobium chinense. The sequence goes on from JAWQUT010000207.1 coordinate 591,899, forward strand.
AGACAGACAGACAGACAGACAGACAGACAGACAGACAGACAGACATTCAAGTAGACAGCAGTTTAACAGTGTAGGAAAAAAATTGACAGACTGACATACATACATTAAGACATTCAGACAGACAAACAGACAGACAGACAGATAGACAAGAAGACAGAGAGACAGGCAGGTAGGCAAGAAGACAGACAGACAGACAGACAGACAGACAGACAGACAGACAGATAGACACATACACACAGCTGCTATACAGACAGAGACAGACAGACAGACAGAGGGGGAGAGAGATATAGACAGACAGACAGACAGACAGACAGACAGACAGACAGACACATCCATCACGGTGTGAGTACTCACTCAGGGTATGTCTTTAACTCCTTCAGCCGAGACTGCAAGATAGCGCATGTCCGTAAGTCCGAGGTATCCACGACACGGCGCCGGGGCACGGCAGCCATCCTGCCCTCCTCCCCCTCTGCCACCTGCTCCAGATTGGGCACCAAGCTCAGGGGAAGTGGCGTGCCCGAGGCAAGGCTTGCCCTACGCCTCTGGTTGATGTGCCGGCTGCCCGTCGCCCCAATCATGTTGCGGGCTTTTTGTCGGAGACGTGCGCTCCCTGGAAGAAATCAGAGAAGGAGACGTTAAGTAAACTTTGCTAAGAATTAATAAAACCAAAAATCAAACATTGCCATACACCTCAATCATAAGAACATATTATGGAAGTTACAAATAAAATCTTGGTCTCAACCACTGCTAGTTGCCACAGTTCAGCGTCCTGGTGCACCTCTACTTGAAATAGAGGTACTCACTAGGAGTGAGTCCTATGCACACTACAATGCAAATCGTTTGACACGAGATTCAAATGATCAGAAATTGCAGAAGAGGCAAAAGAAAGAGAGAGAGAGAGAGAGAGAGAGAGAGAGAGAGAGAGAGAGAGAGAGAGGGAATGAGGGAAAGAATCAGAAAGAAGGACAAAGCAAATATTCTTCATGTCTCTTTCGTTGCATAGGAATGGCAATCAAAATTGTGAGCAAAGCATTAACAAAAGTAGCAGTAACAATAGCATCAACAACAATAATAACTCCAAAAACAACAATACGAACGACGACGACGACAACAACAACAAAAACAACAATAATCTAGCAGATACAACGACAGCCGAAGCTCCATATCAACGGACACTGCACCAGAAATCAACCACGCTGAAAGCCATAGTTGGAAGTGAGAACTCTTGATAATAGAGCCAAAAGAAGTTAAAAGTTCACGACAGCTGGAAGGGGAAACAACTCTGTATAAAAAAAACCCAAACCAAATGGTGTTTTCATGGCAGAATAAATCTCAACAGACGCAACATTACAGTTACTTCCCTTTACATTATTTTTAACTTTTTGTGTCTATCATGGACACTATATATCATGAATATCTTGCTATGTCACATCCGTATCCATGTAGAAATACCAGCAACGTCACTGCAGACAGTGGTTATTGCGCTATAGCTGGACCATTGGTAGGGAGTGGGTTAATTTAGTTAGGCTCTGGCCGGTAACGTATTAGGTAACAACACGTTTATACAAAAGAACAGTAGAAAGAGAAATAATGAGGAAAAGAAAGAGGGGGGTGGAAAAAAATGAAAGAAAGAAGATCTGTAAGAAAGAAAGTAATGGGAAAGAAAGGAAGGAAGGAAGGAAGGAAGGAAGGAAGGAAGGAACGAAGGAACGAAGGAACGAAGGAAGGACGAAAAGAAAGAAAGAAAGAAAGAAAGAAAGAAATGAAAAGGGAAAGAAAGAAAGAAAGCAAAGGAGGCAAGATAATGTTAACATAATCTAGAACGTGCTGTCTCATACATCTGACTGGAAACTCCCATAACACAGTTTAGCTCTTAATAGAGGAGGTGTAGCCTCTGTCCAGACAGCAGTATGTTCAATTAGGTTCCTGATGGAGAACATTCTTGGCAGACAACGCTTCATTTCTCTAGGGTATAGCTTTAATGTTAAAAATAGAAGGTCGTAATGAGACGGAGATGGAGGGAGAAAGAACCTAAGAAAGCGATAAATAAATAAAGAAAGAAATAAAAGAAAAAAAAAGCAGGAGGTTAAGAAAGAGCGAAAGAAAGAAAGAAAGAAAGAAAGAAAGAAAGAAAGAAAGAAAGAAAGAAAGAAAGAAAGAAAGAAAAAAAGAAAGAAAAGAAAGAAAGAAAAAAATGCAGCAAAGAAACAAAGAAAGGAAGAAAAGAAGAGAGCAAAGAAGTAAGAAAGAAAGAAAACAAGAAAGAAAGAAAGCAAGAAAGAAAGAAAGCGAGAAAGAAAGAAAAAACGAGAGGGGATAGTGAGAAAGAAGAAGATTTAGAGACAGAAATAGCAATATGTTTACCAGTAGATGAGGAAGTGGACTTTCAGCTGATTAATCTTCGGGTGACCGGTCTTCTGAGACAGAGAGAGAGAGAGAGAGAGAGAGAGAGAGAGAGAGAGAGAGAGAGAGAGAGAGAGAGAGANGAGAGAGAGAGAGAGGGAGGGAGGGAGGAGGGAGAAAGAAAGAAAGAAAGAAACAGAGTAAGAATGACGTCTGCAATGAAAAATATTCGGAAAATGCAAATTTGGAAGGATAGTATCACGTGACCAGTGTTCCCGACGTAAATAATACTGGCCATCCATAATGACGTAAATTATAGTGCGCATTAGTAAATATGGAAAGATAACTTTTGGAATCAATCATATCAATACGGTCACATTATTATCTGATAGCTGCTCACGCAAATGTTCTCACGCAAATGTATGATACAAGCTAATGCAATGGGTTTGTTACATGTTTAGTCACTCCATCACATGATGAAAATTCCAACTTCTTTATTATAATTACGAAAAGCAGTACATTGTGACATCTTCTTTTTATTTCTAGCAAGATGCCAGACACCTTAAGCTCTACCTTTAAAGCTTATAATGTATTGCGACGGCTCAAAATACTACCTAAAATTACGGATATATTTTTACGCAGTTGGGTCTTAATTCTTATGTGCTATTTTGAAGACTTACTGAAAAACTTGTACTTAGCCAGCTGGTCTGCACGTGGCGCCTTCTCGTTGACAAGCCAGGGTGTCTCTTGAGCCAGCTGCGAGGGCTCTTTCTTCCTGACAATGCTGTTCAGAACCTGTTTACCTCCGTCGAAAAATCCATCCTTGGGCTTCTTGTAACCTTTTGGTTTCTTCCCTCCATTTTGAAGTCTGGCAGCTGCTTCCGGGTCATGAAAGAGGTAACTGACCTTTGGCTTCGCTGAGCGGTCATCGGAACGGCTGATTTCTGGAGATGTGTCTAAGCCCATAGCTCTTCGCTCCTCTGAAGTATAGGGTTCGGGAGAATCTGAGGACGATGCATCTTCTCTAGTTGTTGTACTGCCAGGAGCGGTAGATGATCCTCCTACAGAGGTGAGATTGGAGCCTTTTACCTCCGTGACAATGTCATCGGTGGACCTTGATGCATCGATGACCTTAGGTCCTTTCGGTGCCTTTGAAGGTGCCTCCTTCAATGATTTATCCCTTACAACGGGTGGTTTCGGAGAGCTCTCAGCATGCACGTCCGCTACCGTCGATTGCTCACGAGATGGTGTCTTCTTTTTAGCCTTATCCAAACCATCTTCAGATTGATGAAGTGGATCCGAGCTTCTCGAACGACTTGGTCCTTTAACTTTACTTCTGGTGGAATCTAAGGACTTATGCCTTGGGAGACTTTGTCTAGCAGTGTCTCGACCACTTCCTCGGGAGGCGTCATTCGGAGACGGATTACCCTCACGAGTTTTTCTGCCAGTGGCCCGTCTTGCTGAATCAAGAGATTGATGCTTTGGAAGTCTCCGATGCTTTGGAAGTTTTCTATGGGGATTTTCGGATTCATCTTCTCTAAGCGAGTCTTTTAGAGACTGGTCTTTCCCCTTACGAGAACTTTCTCTGCTGCTGCTGCGACCTGCAGCATCAAGAGACTGATGCTTCCGAGGACTTCGTTGGGACTCATCCAGGTAACTATCTCTAGAAGAATCCACGGACACTTGTCTTGTGAGAGTTTTCTTCCTTGCCTCTGATGCTGCTGTGACATTTCGCGGTGCAGACATTTCTTCTTCAGGGTTGGACGAAGACAATGATAAACCATCAGCACCGAAGAGTGAATCTATCTTGTCGATGCCTTTCTCTGCCAAAACCTCATCGTCGTCGATGATAACAGATCGTCTCCGATTTTCTTCCTCAGAAATATCTTTCGAATCTCTTGTCGTCGAGTTCGACGCATCTCTCTTGGACCTACTTTTTCCATTTCGCCTTTTGTCGTCCATAATGAAATTTATGTGCTCATTACCCAAGATTCCTCAGCCTCAGTTTTATAGCCAGCTTGTGTTTATCTCTTATATATGGCCGTGTAGTTAATGGGAGGAAAATGTCTCGTGGTGAAAGAAAACATCGTAATTAACACCATACGTGATATCCATCGAATGCACACTCGTCGTGTTCAAAATTATATAATATACCATCACATCTGCCTTTTTGGCTTGCTTTAGAAATACAGATACACAGAATAACAGAGATTACAAGAGATTTCGAGATTCCGAATGGCAAAAATGCATATGTTTTATCTTCCTGGGCTATCTTCTTCAGTTATCCTTGATGTCAGAAATGATCAAATAACTGAATTTAAATCCAAATACACAATGAGATTTTATCAAACCAATACCACACGTAAATCTAGTTTCTTGGAAAGATCTAATTCATATCTGCATTACGATGTCAAGGGCAAGATTAGAGTAAATAAGACGTATCTGCACATTTAAATAGATTATTACTTATATACATAAATATTAAAAAGTCCTTTCATATCAAGGGCTTACACTGAAATCAGTTTTATCAAACTATTGTGTTTTCCACCTATAACACAAAATCACTGCCGACTTATTTCAGCTATGTAATGAATACAAATCTAAAGCTGATGATTACAGACATCTGCTGCCTAAAAAACAACATGAACTCAGGATCAATAGATCAACCGTAATTTTATGTTTCCCTGTGATATCATGGTAAACCTGCTGTCTAGATCTAGATCTCGGTCACATTGAACATATTATACTTTGTCTATGGTGAGATCTGGCTTTTGCGCTAACAACGTTTGTCCAATGACTAATGGGAGTATATTAATCTCAATGGGTTTTTTTTTTTTTGGCTTTATTATTTGTGGAAATAATGTAATAAGTAGACCACGACATGTTTGTATGGGAGTGCGTGAAAACAGTGCACACAAAGAAGTCATGCAACATCTGGTAAAGCTATTAAGCATCTATCAATAATATTGAAGTGCGTACTGCCCTATTCTCTTCCAACGCAAGTCGCATACCTTAGAAGACCATTCTGTTTAGGTCACAATAGAAAGAAAAGCAGAGAGAAATAGAGACTAGAAATCCCCGAATACATTGCCACGCGAAATCTGTGATAATGAACTTCCCCATTTATTGTTTAGACAGTCGATAGTGCACCAAAACATGTTTTTTTTTTCTCTTTCTCTCTCTCTCCTCTTCTTTCTCCCTCTTTCTCTCTCTCTCCTTCTACAAACATTAAATGTCTCGCGCTAATAAGTGTAAATAAAAGCTCTAAATCAGCCACGTAAAGCGAAGTTTCAAATCGCAATGGTCAATCATATCATCGTACTCTTCTACAGTTTCATTTTGACTGTCCCATGTAAGTGTTATGTTTTTCGTATCCCGTTTTATGCATGACATAATATATTGTTTAGTCATTGATCTCTAGACATGTATTGTTTAGTCATTGATCTCTAGACTGCCTGAATCATTTAAGTATTGCCATTGTGAAATAGTGAGCTCTTATTTTAAAGATCAAACCTCTTACGAAACGTTATGGTAGAGGAAGGCCTGCGCATACGACCTACACTAGGGTTACGTTCTTATTGTACTTTATAAATTAGAGCATTTCTTTTTAACATCTGCTGTAATACGGTATATGTGTACAGAGTGTTGTATGCTTGAGTGTGAGAGCTGAACATTATATAATCTTATTTACCTCTCTATGTAAAGCGCTCAGAGCCTGCATGTACAAGGATGAGCGCAATACAAATGTTATGTTATGTATTATTATTATTATTACTATTATTATTATATGCTGAATTTCTTATTAAGTTCTTTACGTGCAATATGATTATAACACATGGAAATACCATGTGCTAATGCCTGCCTCTGAAATAAAGGTCCGTAAGATTCGAACTTGTAAATAAAAGCTCTCTGTTAACCCTAAATATTGAAGATATAATTATTATTATGTGCTAAAGTTCGGCGCAATAAAAACGAAACTCACTACTGCTTTTTTTTTTTTACTTTTTACCTTGAAAAGGAACACAATCAATGCCCTGGTTCTCATTAAGTTTACATAAAGGATTACGCAAACAGTCACAAAACAGCGGGGTGCCACAGCTGGTCCTTTCTATGAATTATATTGGCCTGACAGCTCATATCGTGGCTAGATCTAGTTACGTTCCCGATCATTACAATCTGTTTCGACCTTCTATCAAGTTACGCGTCTGTTAGATCTATTATTTTTCTCAAATCACGACGTGTCCTACATAAAAAAAAGTTGCGACATTAATATGGTCCCTTTGGTTCGCTTAGGTCCTTCATAGCGGATTTTCACCCGCCCCCGTCTCCACCCTCACCCAACACAGAAAAAGGAAACACATAATATGAATAATGATGAAATCCGCCAATACCGAATTATTTTAATATCGCAAAACACAACCTCCGAACTATAAGTATCGAAAGTGTCTATACATTTCGACTCTGATTTTTAGTACCGGGTAACATTTCCATAATTTCAATCTATTTTGATACTTTTAAGACATTTAGGTACTTCCAATGCGTTTGATACTCCCAGTTCTTTTGATACCGCTGGATTTTGCCCTAGGAAGACCGATAAGCAAGTTTAGGACTGATGATTAAAAGGAAAAAAAAAACGCAAAACTCATTTCGATTCTGTCGATAATTCCAAAACATTCGATATTTCCCAACTGAAATAAACTTCTAAGTATAGAAAATATGGATACTCAGAAACGATACTGCCTGTCACTATTAAACGTCTTTTCTGAGGCTAGCCGAAATTTGATCTCTTCATGCTAACAAAACTTAACTCTTAACCAGTGTATCTTAACTATGTATACATAGTTTGTAAGATAGGACATTGTATGTGTGGTGAGGCTATACCCCACAGTGGCCTATAGTTCAAGAGGAACCTATACATTAAATAACTCTTCCCTGAGTAGACAGAGCCTTGATATCGATACTCTTGTCTTGATTAAAAAAAAAGGAGTTGGTTAGGGGCTGGGCTGGGTGGGGGTAAAAGTCCTTCACACTTTCTCGTCTACATTTGCAATACTTCGCATACTGAGTAATTACCAAACCATCATGGCATGGTGTATTGATTGCAATTTCGTTTTCAGCTCGATAATGATCTTTGCGATATGTTTACATCGAGTGCGTAAAGGCTCGAACTGTAAAACACTAACTGTATAGAGTCTCTCTAGGCTTTAATATGTGATAAATTTCCTTTNCTTGATATCGATACTCTGTCTTGATTAAAAAAAAAAAGGGGTTGGAAAGGGGCTGGGCTGGGTGGGGGTAAAAGTCCTTCACACTTTCTCGTCTACATATTTAGTGAGACTTGTAAATCTCGATCTATATTCTCTTTGCAATACCTCGCATACTGAGTAATTACCCAACCATCATGGCATGGTGTATTGATTGCAATTTCATTTTCAGCTCGATAATGATCTTTGCGATATGTTTACATCGAGTGCGTAAAGGCTCGAACTGTAAAAGAGTCTACAGTCTCCAGGCTTTAATATGTGATACATTTCCTTTTCGGATGATATACAGTAAATCCATTTCATTTGCACTACATTTGACTGTAACTTCCGATTATTGTACGCATATTTCAGGTCACAGACTACAGAAGATTCTATGCGAAAATCGTTGAATAATTATATTTTCCTTTAATTGCAACTTTCTCTGATATCCAGATGCCCTGTTAAACGGTGACGACTTTAGCTGACATTTTCTTATTTTTAGTCATAATTAAAAGTAAATCGTTTAAAACCTAGAGTTTTCTGGGAATAAGCTTTAGATTAATCCATTGTAATATTATTATTATTATAATCAGGATTATGAGCTTCCAGCCTGCACCACATTTCAAATGCTTTCATCCATGCAAAAAGTAAATAATCGTGAATAGTAAACACGTCCAAAAATACTATTAGAACCACGGATTCTGAGAAAATTCTGAAGACACAACTTCCACTAGTCCATAGGAAACAATATTCAACAACGCACACTTATCTACAGATAAATGACTGTCCGTATTACTGACTACTGCCACTATTTTACGCAGCTGCTGCTATCCTCTATCATCGCATAGTCCGCTTACAGTAAACCTTTCTCTAGTTTTCAGCCACATGCCTCCATCGCTCTATCAAAAATAGCCTCACAGAGCAAAGTCGAGTTCCAAATTATTCGCTTTATTTAACGTCGCCTTAGTGATCCTATTCGGAAACCGACATCTGTTTTGCACAGCTAGGTCCCGTTTCTATCGAGTATCCACAGTGGAACAGGTCGAGCTTTGACTTTTTGTTCTTTTCCTTTAACTACTGTGACAGTTTCAAATTTCGCATGGAGTCTTGTGGATAATCCACACAACTACGAAGTTAGAAGATACCAGGAAGGTGTGGAAGATTTACAAAGGGTCAGTTATACTACTTTTGAGATGGAAAAGAGGTTTATAGGATGATATTGTAAACTACGAAGACGTTTCGGAGCTGATGGCTGCAGTATTAGTCTCAGACCCACCATTATTTAAATACGGGAGTTTGGGAAAACCGAAAGTTTTTAAAGGAGGAATCAGAGGAGATGGAAGGAATAAAGAATAACGAAAGAGAAGGAAATACAATATGAAAGAAAGAAAGAAAGAAAGAAAGAAAGAAAGAAAGAAAGAAAGAAAGAACGATGATTAAATGAAAGAAAGAAAGAAGAAAGAAAGGAAGAAAGATAGACAGATAGAAAGAAAGAAAGAACGACAGAAAAAAAGAAAGAAAGAAAGAAAGAAAGAAAGAAAGAAAGAAAGAAAGAAAGAAAGAAAAAAGAAAGAAAGAAAGAAAGAAAGAAAGAAATATAGTGGAATGGAGAATCGAATAAATCCATGCAGGGGGTCAGTCTCCAGAACCACAAAAATATCTCAATACATCCATAGTCAAACAGAATGAGTACTACAGTAATTGTAACAACCCTGAACCCGCTCTCACAGCATTTGTCTAACAGTCAGAAAGGAGAGACAATAATTTGTGAATTACTGTACTGTGTAGGACTCACCCAGCCATCATGCTTAACAAAAACCAACCACCTCACCCGCCCCTGCACATCCCTTTCACTTCGTTTGGTTCGCCATGATCTTGTGTCCATTGTTGGGGCTTCATCCTGACCAAATTATACTCTCGCATGACAAAAGGCGTGAACGTCAAAGTGGCCTTAGTACATAGACGAGATTATGGAATTATGGCGCGAGCTAGCAGCCTGCACTCAAAACTGCGGAGGTGGGTCTAATTAGTGGGTTTAGACCACTCAGGTGACCTCATGCCTCTTTAAGGCGAGTGTATCGAAGACTTATGGTTTAAATGAGATTATGTCCCTTACTTGTGTCTAACTTCCGGTGATGATTCAGGGGTAGTTAACTCATTCGCCGTATAGGTTACAGGCCTGTAATTGTACTTTCACTTTGTGGTCCCAGGACTTAGGGGGTATATTTCATCTCCTCTTTTCCCTCTTTTGGCATGCCCTGCTTCCGGGAATAAGGGCTCCAGGGGGGAAATTTTGATATCATGGGAATCTGTGTCCATTTTACTTTATTTTACCAGGCACTATTTAGTCCTGGGCTGGAACTGCCAGGTCAAGGGTGTGCTCAGGCGGAAGAGGAGGGGTTTGGCATTGACCAGTGAAAAATGTAGGGTCTGTTTACAAATAGCAACCAAGCTCAAAATTTCAATGGGCTTGCTAGGGTTGGGTAAGTCTTAAAATTTGGGCCACATAATGAGCTTCAATCTGGTATGGGTCTGGGTGAAAGCTAAAACTTTGGGTTCAGAGGGCAGCTCAAAATGTTAATATAGCCCATAGAGGAAAAAAGGG
>JAWQUT010000207.1:618670-631170 GCA_033807755.1 Ellobium chinense
GATCACAAAATTTGAAGGATTCTTATGAAAGATGGAATGGGGCAGGAGAGGATGGGTAGGAGACGAAGACAAAGAAGAGAGGAGAGGGACAGAAGATTTGTAGCTTCTCGTGCCCTTTCTTTTCTCGCATTCCTTCTCTTTACCCTTCACCCTCTCTCTACTCTCTTCGGTTTCAGCTAATTTCCCCTAGCTACACTTATTCAATAGCCTTAGGGGAGCTGTAAATGCTATTAATGTTTAATAGAGGCTAGAAATAAACGAAAGATTCAGAAAGGGAGGAGAGAAAGGAGGGAACAAATGAGTGAGTGAGTGAGTGGGTGAGTTAGTGAGTGAGTGAGTGAGTGAGTGAGTGAGTGAGTGAGTGAGTGAGTGAGTGAGTGAGTGAGTGAATAAGGCAAGGAGAGAAACGCATTTATAAACGAGTAAAAAAGCACGTCATTAAAAAAAATGAATGAATGAAAGATAGTGCAAGAGAACGGAAATGAGTCAGTGAGTGAATGAGTCATCAAAATAATAGGTGAATGCGTGAGTAAGTCAGTGAATTAACTAATGAGTGACTGCCACAGGTAATAATCTAGTGAAACATTTGTTTCAGTAGGGGGAGTGAATGATCTAGCTCTCAATGGGGCGGAAAGAGAAAGAAGTAAAGAATGAATACATTCGATGAAACAAAAGTTAAAACAGTCTATCGGGTAGAGGGGATTGGGACCGGGGCGAGGNGGGGGGGGGGGGGGGGGGGGGGGAAGAGGGAGAAGAAAAGGGAAGAAGAAAAAGAAGGGAAGATATAAAGGTACTCGTTTAAAAGTATAAATGTCCTTTGACTTACAATGTAAGAAAATAATACAACATGACATAAGGGATCACCTGCCACAGTTAGAATTATAATTAACTCCGCATGTTGAACACTGCTAAGGGAGCATACAGCACCAATGCTCTAATGTAAATCTTACGATGGTATGAGGTCCTATTACTAATGCGCAAGCTCTCTAATATCAAAAGTGTAGTTACAATATTTGTAACAATTCATAAATCCAGCATTACCGCTTCGATTCCGGCTTTGTTGATTTTTCTTTCATTTATCACGTTCCTTCCTCTCATTTCCTCCGCCCCTCCCCCTTTCTCTTCCCTCACAAACTCCGCCAGGTCTAATTACTCTGTCTTTGCTAATCTTACCAGACTGCGAGTAGATAGATGCACGCGCCCTCGTTTTGATCTTGTGCTCGATAGAGGACAGAGGACGTCTCGACATGGCATGAAGCATTGTAAGAGCTAAGGGGAGCGAATTCAATTAGAGGAGTTACGTCCCTGTTAGGATTCTATTCTATTATTTCCCTTGTGATAATTATTCCCTTGGTAGGCCATATCCATCTGTTTTTATGGAGGGGAGCCGTCGGGGCATGCTTAGGGAATCGTTTGTGTTGTGCTGTTTGTGTTATTATGCATGTAGACATGACATGAGTAATAATAATAGGCTATGTATAGATGAAGAAGATTGATTGAGAAGGAAGCGGAAGAAGTGGGTAGTAAGTGAAAGGGTGAGTGAGTGAGTGAGTGAGTGAGTGAGTGAGTGAGTGAGTGAGTGAGTGAGAGTGAGTGAGTGAGTGAGTGAGTGAGTGAGTGAGTAAATAAATGTGTGAGTGAGTGAGTGAGTGAGTGAGTGAGTGAGTGAGTGAGTGAGTGAGTGAGTAGTGAGTGAGTGAGTGAGTGAGTGAGTGAGTGAGTGAGTGAGTAAGTAAGTGAGTATAAGTAGAGTGAATAAATGAGTGAGTGACTACAAACCTGAGTGAGTGAGTGAGTGAGTGAGTGAGTGAGTGAGTGAGTGAGTGAGTGAGTGAGTGAGTGAGTGAGTGAGTGAGTGAGTGAGTGAGTGAGTGATTGATTGAATGAGCGAGTGAGTGCGCATGCGAATGAATGAGTGAGTAACTGAATGAGTTAAGGAGTGGGAAGAGAGGAAGAAAGGGAAGGAACGAGCAGGAGGTTAATGACAGAATTAGAAAAAAAAAAACAACCAAGTGCCTGCGGACATCAGGAAGTCTGCGAATGAGTACATAACTCCGTAACATCCTAGACATCAGGAAATCCCATCCTAATTCACTGAACGGAACAGAGGAAATGAAAGGCTGGTTTAATGGTTTGAGATGCATCGCGTTTAACCAATGTCCGAACCTCCAGTGGTTTAAGGTCACAGTAACCGAAAGATCCACCCATTAGACTCTGTCTGTCATTCCTTATTTTGGTCTCCCTTGACAAATAAATGAAGCAACAGTTAATGTTTCCCTTCAGAATGAAACTGCCATGACTGGTTCTCTTTTGCCCTCTATATTAGCTGCATGCAACACTACTATAAGTGAATATGCAGGATTTGGTGTTAAGATAGATATCTAGCTTCGTTTTTACGTCAACACTTTTGTAAATGTCTGTACAATCATTTGTATTAATTAAATATGCGCATGATTTTCCGAGTAAAGGTTACGTAATAAAACAAGAAAATCAAATGAATACGTCATCCTTTTGGATGACTACATTTCTTTTCCCATATCTTTCTTATAAAACAAAAGGGAGCCTTCTTGAGGTTTTATTATGATAGAACATTCAATTCTGAACAAAATGATATATGGCATGGAAGGCTAATCCTTGTATTTTTAGCAACAGACAGTTTAGTAAAGACATATTAGTAGCTATCATAGAAAACGTCACAAAATCTCAAGTCTGAAGAGAGTTAAGCTGAGGGAATAAAAACAGACCTAAGAGTGCATAAAAATAAAGATTTCAACGCACACTCAATGCTCACGAAATTCAAAATATTCAAAATTCAAACGTTACCTCGCCACCATTTCCTAGATTCCGTTATAATCAGCAATTCTATGTGGCAGTCTGTCTCTCTCATGATGTCTATCTCCAAGTCTCTTTTGTATCTCTCCATACGCATCTTGTCTCTCTCTTTCTTTCTTTGCGCGGTCTCTGCTCTCCTTGCGGCCCATCCGAACTTCGTTAATGTCCAAACGTTTACACTAGAACAGTATCATATAACTATCCTGGTTACACAGCCGCATTAATATTGAAATAACTTGAGTTAGACATATTAGGGAGAGTGATCTATTTATCACGTCATTTTTATCTACCTCTCAGGGACCCAATGACCAGCTGTGGCCTGTTGTAATGCATTTGTCACTTCCCTGGCCAGTGTAGGTTAAATTAAAGCAGCACTATTTCGTGTCAGAGGTTTGAAGACATAGAGACTGCCAATGAGCTAACTCCCTATTCTCTTGAAATAGCCCGAGGCCTTAACTGGCTCTTCATGGGGGTGGGTCAAATGAAAAGACACAGCAAGAAACATTACTTGCCATTTCATGGGAAATGAAAAGTAAAGGATTTTTTTCGGGGATCAGATGCTTATCTCCATTACTGAAGACTGGGAATAGCCAACGAAAATTAGGACTGGAGTGACACCAGTCGACAGTTCATAGTGATACTGTACACAGTATAGCAAAAACGATTTTGGCATGTTTAACATTCTGGTAGTCTACGCTTTCTATCCATTCTACCTTTCTTTCTCTCCTTCTCTCACTCCCTGCCTCTTCTTTCTATCTCCCGAGCTGTATCGATGTCCATACTTCATACCACAACAAAATCAAATGACTCTCCTGCGAGCCTAAGCTCTTTCTCCCTTTGTCTCTCTTCAACCCTCTCCCGGTGCCCTCTCCATCCTAGTATACCCAATTACAGCTAATCCACTTTTCAGTTCAGCTGGCTGGTTCACTGAGCTTGGTCGATGCCCGCACTGACCTTAATTCATGACCTTCTGGAGCTCATGTGATTTGCCATGAGATCAACGGAGACGTGAGCAGAATGCTGGGACCAGACTCTTGAGCGGGGTTAACACAGGCTGTCACACCTGAATACAGATTCAAGGTCCGTGTGTTAAGATTAGCGCTGAGCGTCTCGCCTGAATTCAGAAGCTGAAAGTTGAACGTTGTCACTTTTGAATACAGACTCCGTATGTTGAGCGTAGGTTGTTTCGCATAAAAATAGATTCAAGTGAGATTTGCACTGAGCGCCTCGTCTGAATTCAGAGACTCTAAATTGAACTTTGTCTCATCTGAACTATACAGTATGTTAAGTGAAGATTGTTTCGCATGAATACAGATTCAAGGTCCGTATGTTGAAGTTAGCACTGGACACCTTGCCTGAATTCAGAGGCTGAAAGTTGAACGTTGCCACTTTTGAATATAGATTCCGCACGTTGAAGTTGGCGTAAGCTGTCACACCTGAATATACATGCAAGGTCCGCATTTTCAGATTATCCTTATGCGCCTCACCTGAATTTAGACGCTGAAAGTTGGACGTTGTAACACTAGAATACAGATTCAAGGTTTGTATGCTGAGGTTAACATCGGACGCCTATACTGAATTCAGAAGCTGAAAGTTGAACATTGTCACTTTTAAATATAGATTCAAGCTTGGATGTTGAGGTTAGCACTGGGCACCTAGTCTGATTTCAGATGTTGAAGTTGAACGTTGTCGATTCAAGGTCCGTATACTGAGGTTGGCACAGGAGGTCTCGTCTGAGAGCTGAGGTTGACATAATGTTGTCACATGTGAATATATAAATTCCATATTCTGAGGTTAGCTTAGGAGAGGCTGTCGAGCATGAACACAGATTCAAGGTCCGTATGCTGAAGTTGTCATTGGACGTTCCGACTGAATTCTGAAGCTGTAAAACGAAGGGTGTCAATTCTGAACACAGATTCTGTATGTTGAAGTTAGCGGAGGTTGTCCTGCATAAATACAGATTCAATGTCTGTATGTTGAGGTGATTGCCGGATCCCGCGCCTGCATACAGATTTAAGACGCGTATTTTGAGGTTGGTATTGGTTGTCGCTTGTGAATACAGCTTCAGGATCCCTATGCGGAGATTAGTATAGGTTGTCTCCTGAAATAATGATTCACGGCCCGTGGAACTTGACTGTCGCGCCTAAATTAGGTTTCAAGTCCTGCATTTTGAGGCTGGCATTTGTTCTTGCGGATGAATATAAATTCAGGGCCTGCATGCTACGATTAGCAAAGGTTGTCGCACCTGAAAACGGTCTCAAAGACTGTACGTTGAGATCAACAGAATCTGTCTTGAGAATATTCAAGAGCTGAGTTGTGAGGCTATTGTACCTCCTGGCTGTAAATTCTCGGGGTAAAGTTAAGATTAGGTTGAAATTAGATTTTCAGGCCGAATCTGAAAGTCAACAAACTCTTAAAAACCCTTAATTCAGATGAGCATAAAAGGTGGTCTAACATGAAGACAT
Source organism: Ellobium chinense (assembly GCA_033807755.1). Taxonomy (NCBI): domain Eukaryota; kingdom Metazoa; phylum Mollusca; class Gastropoda; order Ellobiida; family Ellobiidae; genus Ellobium; species Ellobium chinense. The sequence goes on from JAWQUT010000207.1 coordinate 623,968, forward strand.
CCGCAAGACACAATAATAGGATAGTTATGTGCTCTATGCCCGTTTCCCCTGTTTCAGTAATGCCGAACAATGCTCGTGAATGTGCTACATTACAAACCAACATTTTCATTAGTCGTCGTTAGTTGCAGTTGAAACAGTTTCACAGAAAATGTTCAGTTGAAGCCTAAGTGCATGCCACATATCCACGCCAAAGCAAAGCCACGCCACCTATTTGAGAATTACGAGCGCTTCTTTATTTAGTCTATTGGACCAAACCAATATAACAGGTTTGTGATGTCAAAACATCTAGACAAAGAAAATAAGGGCAACAACAGCAACAACAATAACAACAGGAAAAACAACAACAACAACAACAGCAACAACAACAACAACAACAACAACAGCAACAACAACAACAACAACAACAACAACAACAACAACAACAACAACAACAGCAACGAAGAAGGTGGAAAAAGAAGCGGAGAGGGAAGAACATAAAGAGGAGAGAGAAGAAGAAAAGAGAAGAATAAAGGGAAAAAGTGGAAGTCTGATAATGAGTTGAATTATTTTTTGTATAAGTGTAAACAACGGCCAAAGTGTAATAAAAAAGAGATCTCAGTTCTTACTTTACTCGGATCAATCAATCAATCAATCAATCAATCAATCAATCAATCAATCAATCAATCAATCAATCAATCAATCAATCAATTTCATCATCATCATCATCATGATCATCATTACCTTACGAGCTTATATCAGATCATCATCATTATCATCATCACCTACTTCTTCTTTCTCGTCTTTTTCGTTTGAATTTACTGATGCATTGTTTATTTGTTTGTCTGTGTCATTGTTAGATCTCGAATAGCTCCCCTGAGCACTGGTCCTCTTTATTAAATTTGGCCATTGTTTACACACATACAGACGAGAAGAAGATGAAGAAAGAGATAATGAAGAAGAAGTAAAAGAGAAAGAAGAAGACGGATGGAACCACGAAACAGAAGAGGAAGGAAGTAGACAAAAAAAAAAAAAAAGAAAGGAAAAAGAAGAAGATGAGGTTAGTGACAGAGGATGAGGTAAGTTAAAGTCAGCTTTTGAGTCTAGTGGTGTCACGTATCGAGACGACAGCAATGCTATCTCTAACAGTGCCAGAGAGGGACACACACAAACACACAAACAAATAAACATACAAAAAAAGGACCCAGACGTAACGTCCTCGTTCCCGAAGCCAATTAACCTTCATGCCAGCGCTTTATACCAATTATCGTGGGGCCCAGAAAGAGTATTTGCCCTTTCCCTTGTTTTCCAAATCCCCCCTGTGGCAAGGAAAATCATTACTCTCTCCAGATCATGAGGGTTGATGCTTGAGGATTTTCCCCACGCTTTCTCTTCATCCTTCCTTCTCTTCCTTCTTCCCTCCTTCCCCATGTCTGGTCTGCCATCGTTTTCCGTTCCTTTTCTTTCATGTCCTTCACAACAAGGTCTCTCAAACTTCTTGCAGTAACGGTGGGTCATAGCATGTGTCTCAGTATCGATACCAACAGCACTACCTGTGCGCATAGTAAAAGATGTAATTATGGATACTTTGACTTCTGTCTTGACTAATGCTCCAGGATGTTTTTCTGAGCCTTATCTTGATCCTTCCACCTCCACCATATCTGGAAAGATATCATTTTCTATTTCTTCTTTTCATATTTTTTGTTCATAGTAAGGCCTCTTGCACTTCTTGCAATAGTGATGAGTGATGGATCTGATGGAGGTATCGATACTGTAATCCATATTTCGCAAGATCCTGCACCTTACGAGCTAATATCAGATCTGAAGTTGATGTCTAGTTTATGACGTGCAAGAATATGAGTATCAATCAGAAAATGGCATACGTGGAACGTCTAAGCTTTGCCTCTTTGACTTAAAGAACGGTAACAGATCAGAATCTGAACTTGAAATTAAAAGCTCTCTAATAGCAATGAACACGTGATTTTTCGTGCTTCTTAGGGCGCCATAGCTTTCAGCATTGCGGAAAAATAGGGCATAAATACAGCAAGAGCAAAGTATCGTAAAACCAGAGAGAAAATTACTCTCCCAGATTTCTCATGGCAGTAATGCTTACGGTGAGCCCTGTTCTCTTTTTTTTCTGACTGAACTCTCCCTTACCTCAATATAACATGACGCACTAGCGAGCACGGCTTGCGCTTTGGGAGAATAGAATGCCAGCAGTGGACAAGAATTAGATGAAAATGTCTGACCACAGAGACCAGCTTCGAATCAAACTAAAGGGACTCAGCGGCTCCTCTACAAATGAACAGCCTCCTTCCTATATCAAGCCATCACCAGGCGTTACCAAAACATCATACGGCAATGAAAGCATAAGGAGTCTCTGTGAAACTTTTAATCTCTGGGCTGCTTGTGACGTACATGTCCGTCCTTACCCTTTGTTCAAACAGATCTTCGCCGTACTAGTTCGTTCAGGAAGTAGCATTCTCGTGTGTTATCAGACTTACCCGTACGTCAGATTTCCTATACTATAATATTCTTGTGTATGAGCTTGGTAATACTACAGACGAAAAATGATGCACAGACCCTGCCACAATCACTGATACGACGTATAAAACGGATTCCTATATCGGCAGGAATAAATATCGCTTACAATTCTCTCTCTCTCTGCTCTCTCTCTCTCTCTCTCTCTCTTTCTCTATCTCTTTCTCCTTCTCTCCCTCTTTATTTCTCACTCAACATCTCCCCTTTATTTCTCTCATTCATTCTCCTCTCAATCCATCTCCGTCAATGTGCTTGCGTTATGTAATGTCCGTCTAATATCTCAAGCTATATATATCATTATATATCCTTATTGTCACTTCCTACAGCTATAGATGTATTTCTCCACTCGCAAAACCTTCCTAGCAAGCACTGGGCAGAGAGTAACAGCAAGGAAGGAAGAAAGGAAGGAAGAGGCAGATTCCGCCATTTTGACGTCTAATAGCTAAACCAAAATCCTTTTTTTAGCCTATCGGCAAATATATATTTAGCCCAAGGCGATTATGGCTGAATTGTTTTTATCAGTCTCTGAATGCTGTTTTAGGAGTCTTTAAGCGGGTTCTGCAAGGTTAAGAAAACACCAGGAGTGACGCACGTCAAGAAATATAAAATGTGTCATTAACCTTTTGCAGACAAAATATAAATACGACGTCATGTACCGAAACCTGCAAAGCGTAAATATCCTGGATTTACTTCGTTTCATATTTTTATAATTATGGATAATTTGAACACGTAGTCCCGAGAGACACGTTACGCTTTGTACATGACGAAAACTAACATATTAACTTTATTAAAAGTTAACATATTTAAACAAAATAAGACCAACGATTCTTGATCAAGATTTGTTAACCCTCTAGTGCCCAGCGTATCAGATCTGATATATTTCGTGGAACAAAGAAAAAGCAAACCAAGATCATCACCCCACCATAATAGTGTGAAGTCGCATGAGCGGGCATAAGCCTGGATATGAGACTTATAAACCGCATTATTATTATTATTATTATTATTATTATTATTTTGATGCTTGTTCCAGCATAGTGGATGCAGAAGTGATCCAAAAACTGGAGCTCGGACTTTTTGTGCCATTGTAAATAGGGTTGGGCACTAGAGGATTAAACACGCTGTCAGTGTAATAAACCTTATAAGGGTGAATATCGTTATTGCTGAAAGCAAAATTCAGGTCTTTCTCCTATTACCACTATTATGAGTCGGAAGGAGAAATGTTGGAATCGGAAGATTCTCTCTCTCTGTCTCTCTCCCTTTCTCTCTCTCTCTCTCTCTTTTTCCCTCTTTCCATCGCCCTCCTTCTCTACCCCATATTGTCTGTATTGCTGCCATTTGACTTAAAAACGACCTACATAGATATAAGCTCTGAAACTGGCGAAAAGTCTTGATTTACAAACGACTCCAGACAGTGTCGAAGTGTCCAAAGATAATCTACCTGAATGGACCTTCGTTTCACTGCCCTGGGTGCAAAGCCAACCTTAAGGAATTGTGATATCTCGGTAAGAGATGTCGATGATAGCAGGGTAGCGAGTCTAGAGGAGATATTTTATCGCTTGGGTACAATACCCCGATAAACGACCAACTCCATTTTTTATAAGAGAATAATAATTATAAAAAAACCCTTCTCATTTTGATAAAACTGCACTAAGCAAATGCGATTCTCTGGAAGTAAGCTCTACTTGTGAATGCAGTGCTATGTATAACAAAGATCAGTATGTTGAGTTAGAACTTACTAAGCTGTAGTAAAAAAAAAATCAAGTTTCATCAAGTTTTTGTCACTAATGTTGCTTGGTGCACATGTCTGACATTAGCTCATATCAAGAAAGAGCACTAGCTTCCTCGTTAAGCCAAGCCAAGCCAAGCCAAGCCAAGCCAAGCCAAGCCAAGCCAAGCCAGGCCAGGCCAGGCCAGGCCAGGCCAGGCCAGGCCAGGCCAGGCCAAGACAAGACAAGACAAGACAAGACAGGACAGGACAGGACAGGACAGGACAGGACAGGCCAGGCCAGGCCAGGACAAGACAAGACAAGACAAGACAAGACAAGACAGGCCAGGCCAGCCAGGCCAGGCCAAGCCAAGCCAAGCCAAGCCAAGCCAAGCCAAGCCAAGCCAAGCCAAGCCAAGCCAAGACAAGACAAGCCAAGCCAAGCCAAGCCAAGCCAAGACAAGCCAAGACGAGACAAGACAAGACAAGACAAGACAAGACAAGACAAGACAAGTTACAACTTTATTGTTCACATAAGGCGCATCTGTTTCGTTTCCAGCTAAATACTAAATGCTTACAGAAATTACTTCATCACTGACATTTTATGAGGTTCCTGAACAAATGAGTGCAATAATAAAGTGCTTCTATCGATGAAGTAAATCAGAAATATTTCGCTTTTTTCCTATCGTACCACACAGCTATTGAAGCAACAGGTCTGAGGTTTTGACACAATGTACGCTCTGATATTGGCAGTCTAAAGACGTCAAAACCCGCATGTCGGAGGGTATTTCATCCACGCGAAGATTTGAACACATCGACTCAAACACAGACCAGCTCTATCCTGAACCTTGAACCTTTCTGAGTTCGTGGACAGCAGCTCGAGGCAAAAGACCCGTTGTCGCCCGTCATCCTACTTTCCATGAGAATAAACCAGACATGTTAAAATGTCACGGAAACCCGGGAGCTTCTTAGGCCATATTCACAGACCGAGACAAATTCTTTCTACATAAGGACTCACTCAGACAGACAGATAGAGACACAAAAAAAGACGGATGGACCGACGGACAAAGAGACAGACAGATAGACAAGCATCCATCCAGGCAGGCATACAGACAGATAAGAAGGCAGGCAGGCAGATAGGCAGGTAGGCAGGCAGGCAGGCAGACAGACAGATAGGCAGGTAGGCAGGCAGGCAAGCAGACAGACAGATAAGAAGGCAGGCAGGCAGATAGGCGGGCAGACAGGCAGGCAGGCAGACAGACAGGCAGACAGACAGACAGACAGACAGACAGAGACAGACAGACAGACAGTCCTATTATCAAGATTACATTGGCTTTCATGTTTTCCTTGCTTTTTTTTTCCAGTTATGAATGCTAATAGTACAGTATTAGCTTAAAAATAAATGCATCGCCGACTGACAACAATTTTATGAAATCGTTATTTTCTTCCAAAGACAGTAACATCACCACTGATTCCTGTCGTTGTATCTTAGGGTAGTACTCACACATCCTATCAACCTCTTACCCCAGTCTGTGACACGCGCACGGACAGACACACACACACACACACACACACACACACACACACACACACACACACACACNCACACACACACACACACACACACACACACACACACACACACATACACCTTCCTTCGCGTCCCCCTCCCTTCATCCCCCTTTTCCGCCACACAGCAACGACAACAACAGTCATCAAGACGAACATCAGCAACACCTCGATCGACACCGACAGCGCCCCGATATATTTACTTTCTAAAGCGATAAGAATCGATTCTCAAGCAAAAGCCTATTAAAGCCGGGGTCTCCTTCACGCCTGATCGACTGATCAAAGATCGATATCTGTCTTAAATGAACTATGGCAATGCCAGGATCTGCTTGATCGATCTCCGGCTATTCCGGCTAAAATCGTTCAATGTGTGTAGTGCTAATCGATACACTTTGATCTTTTCTTCTTTCTTTAAACATTATGATTGTCGGAACGTCGACGCTTCACGCTTGAAGATTCCCGGTGACAGTGATTTCGGTTAAGATAATAATATTTAAAGTAAGCGAGGACGGAGTGAGCAGACAGGTACAAGCTGATGCTCACAGATAACTTTTTTTTTGTGGATGGGGAACAGGCATAGGGACCGGGCTGAGGCTTAGAGATTTATTTTGGGAAGGGGGAAGGGGAGGCAAGGGGACTGGCAGAGTGTCCAAGAGGTAGATCTAGAGCGTCTGTTTCTTGAAGTAAAGCGAAGGGTCCTTGGTTCGAATCCACTTAGCCAGAAGACCCCGGTCAAAGGCATGGATAAACACAAAGATATCATGTTCATTTATCTTAAGACTGTCCCTTCATTATTTCGCTGTTTCAAAATGTCACATTCCTACTTGGATAACAATAAGGCATTATCAATGTGGTTAGTGAAATAGTTAGTAAATATCCTTTGGACAAATTATGCAGAAGGACTCGTAACATTCAAGAACGTAATCGCAGATTACTGTGCGTTCACTCCTTATTTTATAAAACAAACCAGGCCTTATACAAAAGATGTCACTAGAATAGACAGTCAGTTTTCAGATAGCTTTAATTCACCTGTTTGAATCACCCTTTTTTTTTGTCAGGGCAAACAATTTATTTGCCATGGCCTAAGAATAAGACTTCAAAGCGTCAATGACTGGGGAATGCTTGTAAACAAGCTTTGTGACTGGAAACCAGAGGTGCCAAGTAAATGACAACTAGGTATCGACTGGCCTAGTTTAGCCACGCAGAAAGCTTTTTGTATAATGGTTTCGGTAAGGTCAATTCCGTTGCTTCGTAACCCGAAAATTTAACGGAGACTCGATATTTTGAGAAGCTTTTTCAGTTAGCTCAGTAGTTACAAACGAATTTACTGGCTCCAAGAGGCAAATCAAAACACGCTTTTGAAGCATTGAGATTGAACTACTCAAACAGTTGGATATGGAAGGCAATATATT
>JAWQUT010000207.1:634780-659256 GCA_033807755.1 Ellobium chinense
GGGTGAGAGGGGAAATTTCAGTAATTTCGCGGAACATGAATGTCCCATCAATCGACTTACGTTAAAGTTTTCTTCCACACAATACTTGACACTTTACTTCAATATTACGATGATGTAAACACTGGGTACTTGTCTTTAAATTCAAAAGGTGAGAGCGCCAGGACGCTACAATATGGCGACTAGCAATGACTTTGTGAAGGAATTTCGTCTATGTAAAAAGATGGTATTGGCAGACTATCTTTCCTTTCTCTACACTTACTATAGGCTGTAGAATCTCCACACGTTTAAAATGAAGAACATAAATTCCCGACTAAACTCAGTTTAATAGGCAAAAATTTGCCTTTATATTATTAGATTATGTGGAACCATTATCATCTCCTGCCACTGTCAAGTTCTAATTCTAAGGCAGAAATGGCGCGCGGCAAGCCCTGTTTTTATTGGCTGACAACAATATGAAACATCAACCGCGGGAAGTCCCGTTTGTCATCAGACGGTGTGGATGAAGACGCAGTGTTTATTTGCTGATTGTGCTATGCAGTGTGAGTGTCTGTATGCCTGGGATGGAAGTACGCATATTAGAGCGATATGTCAGCTGCTTAAAGCTTTCAGATTATTTTGACGTGGTCTCTCTCTCTCTCTCTCTCTCTCTCTCTCTCTCTCTCTCTCTCTCTTTCTTTCTCTCATGCACACACACTTGAAATCCCTTCTTCCCTTTTACCAGCAGCCTGAAGCTCATATCTTCTCACACCCTGTATTATCGATCAGTGCAATTTTCTGATCAAATTGGAATAACCATCCTCTAGTGTTACATCCTAAGACACAACCTCATAACAAACACATCGTTCCCTTCCCCCTCTTTTTTTTTCTTCTCCACCATATCCTCGGGGAGCTGAAAGCTGAAAGTGACAAAATGAAGACAACGAAAGAAAAATATTTGCAACAATCACCCCCTATCAAGCCCGCTGATTGTCAAAATATGACATCAAGGGAGGGGAGAAGATGCGGAGCAAATTGACAAAAAATTACAGCGCCGTCGAATGAAGTAAAGGGGGAGCTGCGAAGTCAATATATCTGCTGGGAAGTGTTCATATCTCGTGCCCTGACAACACCCTACCACGGCCAGGAAACGCAGAGTCAATATTTTAGATGTAAAAGTCTCGATGGCCAATTTGGCAGCTCGTAAAGGACTTGCACGCGGCCAGATTTCTCGAAGAAATGCCCGGCGTCTCAGAATGTTAAAACATTTTCGACGGCCAATTTGGCAGCTTCGAGCTGTTGTTGCCTCGTTTGACTGCCGGGTTTCTTGAAGGCGTGCGTTCAATATTCCAGGATGCAAAAGTGTTGATGGTCAATTTGGCAGCCCGTAAAACAGTGTACACTGCAATTTTTTTTTTCTCTCAAGCATGGTTATTTCCAAAGAAGGCTGGATATGCCACTAAAGATATTATGCTTTGAGGAATCGCCTCTATAAGAGATTTGCCAGTAAATGGTTTATGCGTCCTTGAAACTGAGAACTGTTAAACTCATTTTTTTCCCCTTGGCCGTTCTTGTAAGAGTAACTGGAACATGAGGGTTACAGTGGTCTGAATGTTTGAACACTACGTTCAAAAGTGCAGTTAGGAAGTAAACAGTCAATAGTATATTACATATTGCGAATTCTTATAATGGAAATCGATCGGCTGTGAGTAGCTTACTGCAATACAACACGCGAAGTAACGTCAGCCTTAAGCCAATGCAGTTTAGTTAAACATAGGGTTGCCATTTTGGCGATTCTGGTGCCAGCTTTTCGAAATCTGGGGATTCTGAAAAGCGTTTGGCAACTAAAATTAAGCTTGGAACCCTGGTATCTCCTTGGTACTTTTATCACAATCCAGAAGCTAACCCCAGAAACAGAGTAATAGCCCATACAATGCTTCACTAAAATATCCTGCAGAGTGACCTAATATCAAAACTGCAGCGAAATTAAGTTCGATTCTCCTCCGATTCTCGGCATCAAAGTATCTATCGCCCTTCTAAAGCAAAGCCAGTTAGCGGTACCGAAAAGTATCAAAGTATCAAAATACCTGCCAGTATTAAATATCAGCATTTAAAAAAGCCGATACTTTCGATTTTTTAGAGCTTTAAGGCTGAAAATATCACTACGAAATTTTAGCTATGGGCTCAAACTGCAGAAAAGGACTGAGGCAAATTAGTTCTACCGCAGATGATTGAGAGAAAGGACCAATTTAGGTGGTGAGAAGTCAGAGTTTCAAAAGTGAGAAATCAGAATTTGAGCGGTGAGAAATCAGAATTTCCGTGGTGAAAAATTCAGAATTTCAGTGGCAAGAATTGAGATTTTCAATGATGAGAAGTCAGGATTTCAATGGCGAGGATTCGGAATTTCATCGGTGAGAAGACATAAACCGCCGGCCCATGACCTCTGACCCCTGACCCCTGAAAATAGTCAGGGGAGCGAGTTGATGAGGGACCCTCTCATGATGCTGATCTGCAAACACATTAAGTTCCGGCCATTCAGAGGAAGGGCATTACCCTTCTGGTCCCCCATGTGACTATCGCCACAAATCACAGACAAAACCGGAGTCCGCCATCACCGCGTAAAAATTAAATAACGATTTCAACGACTGTGGGTGTCGCATGAACCCCGGGGAACGAACGAATTTTACAAAAGACACTGTAAGAAATTTCATTCATGAGTTCATCAACTGCGCAAAGACCACAGGGAAATACATTTCTTTTGATCCGGTGCAAAGCAATTTTTGTATAGAATTACTTCTCTTCCATAAGGTTAGTACAGTGGCTCTCATGAAGTTTTAAATACAACAAATCGCAGGTTTGTAAGTTGTAAGTCACACCTACAGTTCTGGAGAGGGGATGGCGGTAAGACGAGGAGTGTGGCCAACTGGCGTGCGAATCGTACTCACATTCTAAAGACTAACAGGTCTGATGTTAGTTAGTTCGACGGTGAGGACGTTGTAATGCGGCGACTAGCAATGATTCCCATCATGTATTTCATTTGTAACATTATATCTTTATAATATATATCTGATGTGTAGTTATTCTTTATGTATAATTATGAGTGAAATGTATAGCACTGTACGGCATGTACATCAATTTCCCCTACGAGGTTAATAAACGTCCAATTTTCATTTTCATTTCCAAAATGAAATCACACTGCAGTAGAACTTCGGAAACTCATATTCCAGTGAATCAATCCATACCTGACCTTTCCTAAAAGCTCAAAAAAAGTTTTCCATGTAGCTAAACTAAACCAGCCAACGCTCATTTTTTATTTACTTTGCAGATCTGTTTTCCAACCACAACGCATGTTTACCAGTAACTTTAAGCACTGCTCAAACATTGACGCTTTCGAGCCTCACTCTCAGGCTATAGCAGATATGGGATTGTTTGTCCTGGTTGGCTGGTTCGGAAAGGTAGTTTCCGAGTTTGTGAGGTAAAGGAGCTCCTGGGTACAACTTAATAAAAGGGACTTTTTGACAATGGTTGCAGGAGCCTAACTGGCTCAGAGTCGATAAAAGCAGAGTATAAAATACCCGTGTAGGAATAATCGTATAACATGAAACTACATCGCAAAAGTTGTGAGATTCATCAGTGAATTTGTTAATAAAGATTTTTGGCAGGCAGCTCTTTTCAAGAGTCTGAGAGGTTTCAGTTTGTGCGAGCAGCTGGTCTGCAAAAGAATGCCAAAATTTGCATCCTCTTTTCGTGTAAACTGAAATTGCGAAAAATCTAAATGAAGGACCCCTACTGAAAACAGTATGGAATCTGAGCACAGTGGTGGCTCCAGACCTACAGACTAGTCTTCGCTTTTTCGGAACGTTCATATAGTCTGAGTAGAATATTTTCAATTATTTTCAATATTTTTCCAATTAGGCTCCTGCAAGCTTTATCCACCACTTCGACTTTTTAGCTTATTTTGCCTAGATTAATTGTCAGTGGCTGTATTTAGTATACACGCTCCTTTCTAGGCCATGGAACATCTCTCCTACAATATTTCACCATTATATTTCATCTTTCATTTAAAACATACTTCTTATATGGTCTTTTTTACGAGGATATCCCACCCCGCCCCCTTTTCACCACAACCCTCACACCCCCTCTTCTCCGCCTTAGTGTTTAAGCCGTTTTGTCATTACCTTCATATATTTGTAGAAAACCAGGGATTTCGAAACCGAGCACTGCAATGAGTATGTGAAGTTTTCCGAGTAGACAACGTGATGTCCCACTGTCTACGGCTTTGTCTAAAGTCCCCTAGGGCAAGGTGGCCTTGTTTAGAGGTTCTATTGTCTAATAACGAAGGCATCATTTACGACATATGGAGAAAGAATATCCGCGTGGGCCTCGTGTTAGCTGGCATGATGTCAGACAGACGAGCTAAAATAAAATTATTATAGAAAAGGGCGATATAATTAAAAAATGTGCGTCCGAAGAAAATCAATAAAACAAAGAAAATTGAAAGATAGGAATAAAAAGGAACATTATTATTACATAGCTGCCACCATTATTCCATTGTTTATCGCCGCCATTATGTCTGTCCTGTATATGTGATAATATTATTATGCTTAGTCTTCTGGTTTCATTACAGACAGTCTGTGAACGTGGCAAAGTCATGTTAACAAACGTCATACAGGGACTCCGCAAAGAGAGCTAGTACATGAAATTTTAACTGTCCCATATCATTCTATTGTTTATCTTCGTCATCATACCTGTCTTCTATATTCTAAATATGCTTAGTCTTCTCGTAAAAAGGAACGTGGCAAACTCATGTCAACAAACGTCATACAGGGACTCCGCAAAGAGAGCTAGTACATGAAATTTTAACTGTCCCACATCATTCTATTGTTTATCTTCGTCATTGCGCCTGTCCTGTATATGCTAGATATGCTTAGTCTTCTCGTATTGTTACAGACGGTGAGTGTGGCAAAAAGTCATGGCAGCAACGTCATACAAGGGCTCCAGCCGGCATCCGCAAAGAGAGCCAGTACATAAAATTTTAATTGCCCCATATGGTTCCATTGTTTATCATCGACATAACGCCTGCTTTACATAATATGCGAGATATGTATAGACTTCTAGTTTTGTTACAGGCAATCAGTGAACATGGCAGAAAGTCATGGCAGCATAGGCATACAAAGGCTCCGGGTGGCTTCCGCAAAGAGAGCCAGCACATCAAATTTTAATTGTCTCATATAGGTCCATTTTGTTGTCGCCATTAGGCCTGCCCTATATATGCAAGATATGCTTAGCCTTCTCGTTATATTACAGTCGGTCAATACATGTGGCAAAAAATCAAGCCAACAAACGTCATACAGGGGCTCCAGCTGGCATCAGCAAAGAGAACCGGCATTTAAATTTTTAACTGCCCCATATCGTTCCATTATTTATCTTCGACATAACGCCTGCCTTGCATAATATGCGAGATATGCTTAGCCTTCTCTTTTTGTGACAGACAGTCAGAAATGCAGCAAATAAGCCGTGTAAGCAACCTGACATAGGGACTGGTATCTAGAGAGACAGCCAGTACATAACTGCCCCATGCTATTTTATTGTGTATTGTCGCCATTACGCCTGCCCTACATCTCGTCACACTCATTCCATATGTGCCTAAGTCATTTTTTCCCCATGATTTGAGCGGTTTATATTACTATGATCTTCCATTTTTTCTATTAAAACAATGTAGAAATTTGACTTGTTATCATATCACAGTTTTTGCAAGCTAAACCACATCTATCTCATTGTTTTGCTTTGGGCAACAGGTTGAAAGCGCTAAATTTCTTAAAACTTTAAAACTTAGGCGAATGTGGAATGAGCGTGACGATATACAAGGTATGCTTAACTTTCTCGTTATGTTACCGACAATTAATGAATGCAGCAAAAAGTTTGTAAGCAAAGCGACACAGTGGCTGGGATCTGGAAAAACAGCCAGCTGCCCCATCATGTCATCTACAATGAAAACAAACAACAGACAGAAAACAACGGGGACCCAAAAACTCCTCCCCAAAAAAGGTGTTATGGCTGACGCTTATTTTTTAGCATTTTCGTGAGGGTTTGCGGAAGAAAGTGAAAACAGGCAATAAACACTGCTGGCATAAACAAGAAAATATAGAGACGCAATATTCTATCAGGGGATAGAGAGAACTGCGCGCTCATTATATTAAAATTTGCTTATGCTATTGGCTGGTTGTTTATTATCCTCGAGGAATAATCAATGGCTGCTGGGGAAATTTGTTTACGCTTTGACCTGAGCGCTTTACCTTGTTTTCGCACAAGCCGCTGCTGTGAAGGGAGCTGGGAAGAGACATTTGGTGTGAATTTTTGTTTTTGTTTTACACTCTGTCATTCGTTAGTTTGGATACAAGAACGAGTGAAATCGCACCGCTCGTAGAAGTTTGGCGCTCGCCTGGTCCTCGAGAGAGATTATCGGAATGATAGTAATTAATTCATAATGGGAAACAAATAGCTCGGCGCTAATCCCCGGATGCTGTCTCCCCCATCGATTGGCTGTTGATCGAGTGCGCCACTGCGTCTGCGCGGAGCATGTTAAAGATACTTCCGGCGCGTAACGCATGAAAACGTTTTAAGTTGACAGGATGCTGTGTGCGCATTACCGTCCTTGGCTTCCTTATTAAACTTTGAAGCCTTTGCAAACATTCAGCTTTCAGGGTGTGTTGTTGTTGTTGTTGTTTTTCTTTTTGTTTCATCTCTATGACTTCATAATTGTTATTGCTAGTGAATGGACCAGAAAGTCTGGCAAATATGCACAGCAGCGGGATTACGGTAGAAGTGGGGTGATATCCCAAGGGCTTAGTAGAGAAAAAATGGACAAAAGAAAAATCAATAGCAAACACGGTACTCTTGATCTTCGCTCCATCAAGATTACTGTGGAAGCATGTAAAATATGATTAGAATGAGTCGCAATTATCTAGTGCTTTTTATGTAGGAAAATACAGTGTTTTGCCATTTGAAATATTACTGTGATTAGGCGGAAGTTGCAATTAAGTGGTGTCGACTATAATGTTCTCCAGTTGTTTTTAAAAGTCTTCATGTCGTCTGGATTGATATTTAAGGTTGTTTTACGAAAATAGATCATAAACAAATTTTAGTATCATCGTGCTCAAAATTTTCAAGGTGGTTTTAATGTCAGTATCGGAATTAACCTTATATCTACCGGACCTGCCGTCACCCACTTCAGGTTTTATCGCACGGCTCGCTATCGTTCGATATTGACGTTAAATGACACTTGTAATGTTTTGGTGACATCTTTGTTGGTTTTTACAGAGTAGTGCGTCTTGACACGCTATTTGGTCGCCGTGGAGCTGGAGTGGACCATCCCACAGTTTTGTTATTTTGGCAGTAAAGGATTCTGTAAATAGATATTGACTCAATCTTGCTATAAATTCAGTTTCAGTTTAGTTTATTATAGGCACTAGGCCAAAAGCATTCAATTTACATAGTACATTACACAATTATGAGACATCAGGCACGCATCTTCATTCATGTCCTCCAGCGTCTTCCTTCAGCATCCTTCACGCACCCCCATTCATCTACTCTCTCTCTTTCGCTCTGTTCTGCCTGCCTCTTCTCATTCTCTCTCCCTCTTTCCCGCTCACATACTTTCACCCTCTCCCACAGATCCTAACCNTCAGGTTTTATCGCACGGCTCGCTATCGTTCGATATTGACGTTAAATGACACTTGTAATTTTTTTGGTGACATCTTTGTTGGTTTTTACAGCGTAGTGCGTCTTGACATGCTATTTGGTCGCCCTAGAGCCAGAGTGGACCATCCCACAGTTTTGCTATTTTGGCAGTAAACGATTCTGTAAATAGATATTGACTCAATCTTGCTATAAAGATCGGTTAAATTGCTATTTTGACCTGTGGGGACTTCTAACACCAACTTTTCTCTTTTACAAGTCTCCATAACTCAGTAGTAGCATAAACTTAATCCCACAATTTCTCAAAACACAGCAAGTATGGGATGGCCTTGCTCTACATTGACCATTTAGACTAAAGTAAAGAGTGCCTAGGCTGGTAATATGAGAATGATATGATCTCAAAAAAGCTTACATTTGTTAAGCTTATGTTTAACTTCCTCTACACTATGCTACTAATATCAGTGTAATACATTTCTTCAGCTATCAAGTCAACTGGCGTTTGGCTTTCATGGTTCTCCACTTTTTTTTGGTCTGTTGATTGTCCACCTCACCAATTCTCCAGTGCTCTGTGTGCGCATCCAGCTTGCCAGCTTATCTAGAATTTGATCTCTATGTCTTTTTTTGCTTCGTTAACCCTTTCGGTTTCCAGATGTTACCAAGTGCTATAGCTGACGGCTGTCAGTTACAATGTCTTAGGAATTTCGCTTGTGTGCTCCTCATTGTTGTTAGTTGGTTCCTTTAATGAGAGTTTGCTCCCTTCAATACTTTAAGCATTTGCGATTATGTTTTCTTAAGCATTCAAGCTGTGCCGTGCGTTCTTTGCATCGAAGGGCGAGCTCGACTTATAAATGCAGGCCGTACACACTGCTTCAACTCAGATGGATGTGCTGTAAAATATTGCAAATACTGGAAGTTTTTATATCAATATTTTTCACTAAAACGTTCGGAGAGAAAGTTAACAAGCGATCTGCAAATAAATGCTCTTCATTTTGACATGTTTTACTCGTGAAAATCGGAAAGATGGGGCTCTATTGTGGAAGCGTGCCACTAAATCCATACTAGTGAAATGTCATATCTTGCATTTCCTCTCCTTGTATACCCTGAGCGGGCCTTTAACACCCGCATTTCTGTGGTTCCCAACCATTTCAGTATTATTTTATTTGCTGATGATTCAGGTTTTTACATCCACAGAGTAACGTACAATCTCCTGTCACTCCAAAATTCATGTATGTGAAATACGATGTTATAACGCCAACAAGGCCGATATCAACACGGACATGACGTTAGGGTAAACGCTGGGAGTCGAATCGGCAGTCACTGGTGATGATCAGCAAACAAGGCGACAGTGGTTAGGGTGCATTAATTTGTTGACCAGTCGCAAACAGAAAGGGGGCGGGAGCGTTGTGGCCTCTGATCAGCCTTGCCACTCGTAGGGATTTTTCTCCTACGGTAGGGTAAAATGGCTCTCTGAAGAGGGAATTTCCTCTTCGTAGGAAAAGGGGTGGGGGGAGGAGGGAACGCTTTTCGTAAACTGTTGAGAAAATCGTAAAATGCAAATAAAGTGGGTAAATTGCCTGGTTTTCGTCTATTTAATAATACAATCATAGGATTTTTTCCCCAACAATATTTACTTCTGCGTCGTGCTTTGGGAAAGTAAAGAGAATAGAAGAAATCACATTCGCTGTGAGAGAAAAACATATGACCAGAGTGGCAAACCTGTTTCTTCAGCTCCACGGCGGTGAGAATAGACTTTGTCAGCATTGTGAGAAAACCGACATTCACCAGAATTTTACGGGTCCTTGACCTTTAGATGTGAGTCAAACAAAATAACACGTGTTACAAAATTAGTCTATGTATTTTATTCAAAAAAAGAAGATGTATTAGGAAAATGTGAGCAAACCCATTAATTCCGAGTAAAAAATGAAAAAGCGTGACAGAACAGTGAGATTTGGAGCGACAGAGTAAAAGTGCATGGCTATTTGAATTGTATTGTTATTTGTATTGTTCCCTTTTCTACATGTTCTATAAATACGTTGGAACTGGCCCCAGTGCCTATAATAAACATTGAATTGAATAGAATTGAAATTGAATCTCTTAATAATCAGACACGAACGACTATAATAATTATTTTTGTCCTTACTTCAGTTCCTGCAAAAAACGAATTTAGCAAGAAAGGACAAGGTAGAAGCGACTCATGGGTTTTGCCGAGTGCAAGATGGATAGTCCCGCTAAACTGATTTCTACTTCCGGATTTTGGGGATGGATGTTGGGAGAAGATGAAGATATCTCTACAGCCGGCTTTGCTGAATCGCAGGTTGGTTAATCGCAACTTCTTCATTCGCTTGAACATACATTTTGCAGTCAACCAATTAGGTCATCAAATCAAATACAGAATGTGGTAACACATTGTTCTAAAATTTAGACTGGTCTGTGGTACCATTGGAAGTGATGTGCCCGCTGGGGAAAAAACCTTGAAGAAAACGGTGTAATCTTATCTTATCTTATCTTATCTTATCTTATCTTATCGTATGAGGAATAATATCTCTTGATCTTAATAAACA
Organism: Ellobium chinense; assembly: GCA_033807755.1. Lineage (NCBI taxonomy): Eukaryota > Metazoa > Mollusca > Gastropoda > Ellobiida > Ellobiidae > Ellobium > Ellobium chinense. Next base: position 645,016 of record JAWQUT010000207.1, read on the forward strand.
GGCTGCATGTTATCCCGTTTTTCTTCAGAACTCACTGTGTATGAAATACTTGTACGACGTAATTATTATGCTAACACGGCGAAAATGTTCAAGAATGCCCGCATATTTTTCCGGATTGTGTGTGTTTACCACAAGAATGAAAACATGCCCAGAAATGATCAAAAACCTAAACCTACTTCGGGATGTCCCGGTAAGACTCGGCGCGCCATTTTTTAATTAATCATGAGGGGTTATGATACGGAAATGTCTGTGTTCCGATAATAAAGAATGTTCAGGGCATCCCCACAGGCATCGTTGTCTGGTCATGACAGCTGATTTCAGGGATATTATTGTTATTATTATTATTATTATTAATATTATTATTACTGTCATCAGTATTTTGTATCAGACGGGTGTATATTCAAGTACCGACAAATTATCAATGAATAAGGATTCGCTTGATAAGACAATGAGATGGTTTCGTTGAATTTGTAAACGAATTTTGTCCACCAGGAGATCTCCAGTCTCATTACAAAGAAAAGTTTGAGTGATGTTCTTAGCAATCTGTCAGATTTTTCCTCCTATGATTTTTTTTTCTAAAGTACGCTTTCAAAGGAATTAATGTATATTATTATGTCGGTATTACTCACGATTTAACTTGAAACTGATCAGCTGGATAAAGAAAAGTATGTATATTTTGTCAAGAATGTAAGTGGACGGCTTTAAAATTTCTTGATCAACAACAACAACAACAACAACAACAAAAGCAACAACAATAACAACAACAACAGCAACAGCAGAAGCAGAAGCTACAATACCAGCAGCAACAACAGAAGTAGCAGTAGAAACAATAACAACAACAACAACAACAACAACAACAACAACAACAACAACAACAACAAAAGCAACAACAATAACAACAACAACAGCAACAGCAGAAGCAGAAGCTACAATACCAGCAGCAACAACAGAAGTAGCAGTAGAAACAATAACAACAACAAAAACAACAACAACAACAACAACAACAACAAAAGTAACAACAGCAATAACAACAACAACAACAACAAAGAACCAAAAAAAAAATCGAACTCAGGGTTGATGCTCTGATTGATTAGTACCGACATTAATACTCTTTCGTCTGTCTGTGGTGTCACAAATTATGGTCGTGCGAAGACCATCTCACTATGTGTCCAAGGATTCTCAAAATATTTCTACTGATTAGGACCCTCGCTCGGTGTATTAAAACAAAGAAATCTCAAATTAATTAGATTACGAACAGATCTTGGCATAAATTGCGCTGCTTGGAAATCTGAGTGGAAATCTGGGCATTTTCAACTGTTTATATAGATTTAGTTTAAGCTGTTTTATTTTGTCGTAATTCTGTTCTTGTCATTAAACTATAACACAGCGGGTGAGTGAGTGAGTGAGTGAGCGAGTGAGTGAGTGAGTGAGTGAGTGAGTGAGTGAGTGAGTGAGTGAGTGTGTGTGTGTGAATGAGTGAGTGAGTGAGTGAGTGAGTGAGTGAGTGAGTGAGTGAGTGAGTGAGTGAGTGAGTGAGTGAGTGAGTAACTGACTGACTGACTGACTGACTGACTGACTGACTGACTGACTGATCGAGTGAGTGATGATAATAATGACGATGACAGTGAAAAGGATAAAGTTGACTGACGTCAAGGAAGGCGTAAAAGGCTGCACTTTCGTCGTGACATACAAATTTATACCGCCGGTTGGCTTATTTTTTCTTTGAACCGAGAGAGAACCGGAAGATTTAAGTAGCCAGGCTGAAGATCTCACGAATTTAAATTTCAGATGATTAGTCCATAATTTCAATTCCAGAGTTATTTGACTTTGTGAGTTTCAGCAAAAGATCATATCTGAGATCGTGCGCATCAACGATGGGAGTTCTTACCATGGTAAGAATTACATTTATTATGTATGTTGAACGCTGCTAAGGATGCATTAGCCATTACGCACCAATGCGCTAATGTAATTCTTACAATGGCAAATTATCCAACCGTTAATGCGCTAGCTCTCAATTATTGAAAGTAGGGTGCTCGAGACCAGAGCAATACATTGGATATATGCAGTTTTGGATGTGATATGATGCTTGCGACCGTGTGGACCAGCTGCTGTGCTGTTTCTTCACAAACTAGACGCCAGCATCTCCTCCAGACTGTGAGAACCTCTGAAGCGAGTAGCTCATGATAAAATAATGAAATCCGCCAGGTATTAAGTAGCGGCCAGGTCACGTGACCTCGGGATGAACTCAACACTGCTCGTGATTCGCTTGGAGTGACCTCCCCGCTCACGGGCTATTTAATCGAACGCTTGGTTACCATGGCGACGTTGACAGCGACAAAAATAGAGAGAAGACCTGGACGGAGGGAGAAACAAAAAAAAAAAAATGATGAGGAGGAGCTGGAACCAGCGATGTTTGTCTGCTTAATGTCGCTGTCGGTGACAGCAAAGAAAACAGCAGTGTGTGAAAGGAGGAGAGAGAGAGACAGAGGTGGCGGGGTGNGGGGGGGGAGGAGGAGGAAGACAGAGACACAGAGCCGCTGTCGTCTCGCTCGGGGTGATAATGTTGATATGTTCATGACAAGAGAAACACGACATGATTGTGTGTGGTTTCCGACTGGGTTTTGGAGTAGGGTTGGATGTTCAACATTATGAAAAAAAACCAACCAAAAAAAACCCCAAAAAAACCGAAACAAGGCTGGAAGTGACAAATGAGAGCTTGCGCATTTACGATGGGATCTCTTACGATCGTAAGAATTACAATGATGCATTCGTGCTGAATGCATCCTTAGTGGCGCCCAATATGCAGAGTTAATGTAATTCTTACGAATGGTAAGCGGTCCCAACGTTAATGCGCAAGCTCTCAGCTTAGAGTGTTGGCATATATACTGTTGACGAGAACTACATAAGACAAGTGTGGTTTTGGGGGGGATAGGGTCTGCGTGGGCAGTGGAATTACAGGTCTCTAAGGAATGATAATACTCCGGGTGATGATGCTGCCATGTTGATGACAAGGACTATATGAGATAATTGTATGTGGCTTTAGGGTTGAATTAAAGGGCAGAGTTTGGATTTACAATTGTCCAAGAAAAGACAAGGCTGACAGGTGACAATGTTGGTTTACATTCTGATGAAAAGAACAACATAAGATGGTTGTGTTTTTCTGGGGCGATGAGGTGGATGTGGGAGTGGAATTACAAGTCTCTAAGAAAAAAAAGCCCACCAATACTCAGGGTGATGGTGCTGTCATATTAATAGCAAGGACTACATGAGATGATAGCGTGTGGTTCTGGGGTTGGGCTTTGGGGTAAGATTAGATTTACAAGTGGTCATGAAAGGACACGGGTGAAGACGACAGTGATGGTTTATATACTGATGACAAGAACTAGACAAAGTGATTGTGTGTTGGGCGGCTTTCAAATTTCTTGGGTGAAAAACAACAACAACAACAACAACAACAACAACAACAACAACAGGAGTAGCAGCAGCAACAACAACAACAATAGTAACGCCAACAACACCACTACCACCATGACCAACAATAACAAGAAGAAGAAGTAGAAGAAGATGAAGAAGAAGAAGATGAAGAAGAAGAAGAAGAAGACGAAGAAGAAGAAGAAGAAGAAGAAGAGGAAAAAGAAGAAGAAGAACAACATCAACAACAGCAGCAGCAGCAACTCCAGTGTTTGGGGGAACTGCAAGTATCTAGGAGAAGACAGTACACGTGGTATTGATGTTGCCAAGTTAATGACAAAGACAGCATGACATAATTTTATGTGATTTCGCGCTCAGGGCTTGTTAAAAAATTAGAAATACGAGTCTTCAAGACAAAAAAAACCACGGCTGAAGACGATAATGTTGTTATGTTGATGACAAGGTTTGTAGTTATATGAGTTAGTGTGTATCTCTCTCTCTCTCTCTTTCTCGCTCTCTCTCTATCTGTGTGTATGTGGTGTATGTGGGTGTGTGTGTGTGTGTGGGTGTGTGTGTGTGTGTGTGTGTGTGTGTGTGTGTGTGTGTGAGAGTGTGTGTAAGAGAGAGAGAGAGAGAGAGAGAGAGAGAGAGAGAGAGAGAGAGGCAGGCTCNGGGGGGGGGGGGAAGACACATGACTCAGTTATTCAGGATGACTATGTTACTTGTTGACAGATGCAAATAGAACATTGTGACTTTCACAGCTTTGCCTTTCTGCTTTGCTACAAACTCCACACTAAGCTCTTTTCATCTTAACCAACGATGACTTTCCACATCGGAACTACTTAATAACGCAATTTGAAAAGCAAAATATTCTTTCCAAAATTGCACTGTATGTAGGATAATTCTGTTAACCCACTCCTTGAATTTGTACAGTGGCTCTCGTTCACTCTCATCATAGCCCAGCGATAGGTTTTTGCTGACCTTCTTATTTCCTGGTCTGAAATTGCTTTAAGATGTCAGACAGCATTCAGTTACATTCCTCTTCTCTCTTCTCTGTTCCACGTCTTCAGTTGCTCTTCCTTATTTCCCATCCTTCCAATCAACCCAGCCCTTCTCCTCTGTCATTACCTCTCTGGAGCAACATATTATTATATTAGAGAGTTTTTGTTTAGAAACTTCGAATCTCGCACGGACCATGATGGCAGAGGTACGCATGGGCATAAAGCATTTCCGGGTGTTACAATGAAACAGTTTTGAATTTGACGAACTAGATATGAAATTCTTACTTAAGTCTAAAGTGCAAAGTGCAATATTTTGATCGTAATTTCATGAAAGGTTGTGTGCACAGGCACAGATCAGTAGAAGATACAAACTTTAAAGTAAAAGTTCTCTAATATTTATTATCATCCTTCAAGCCGCTTCAGCTTTTGTGGTCAATGATCGTTTGCTGTCTCTGTCTATCTAGATCTATTTTGCAAACTTTCAATAAAATCCTAATGTTTCTCTTTCCTTTAAGATCTTCATCTCTTCCCCCCCCCCNCCCCCCCCTTTCTCTCTCCCCGTCTCTCTCTTTCTCTCTTCTCTCTCTCTCTCTCTTAATCTGTCCTTCTGCATTACCGCTTACTGTATGCACATCCAAAATTAATGACTGTCTGTTTGCCTTATGAAAAGCCCCAAATGTGAACTGGAGCCTGCAGGGAAATATGAAGAGGGCGCCATTGTTGCGAGTGTCTCTTTGAAGTTTCAAAGCGCTCTTTAACGCAAAAATAACTAAATGGTTATCTGATGAAGGCGTGCTTGGGTGCATGGGCGCGTAAACAAGTGGACAGTGGAGAACGGGAGAGAGAGAGAGAGGGGGAGGGGGAGGGTGGATGGGAGAGAAAGAGAAAAAGAGAGAAAGAGCGAGAGAGAGTCGCATTAAAGAGAGAGAATGAGAGGAAGGATGAGTGTGGAAAAATGCCTGTGATAAGATTTAGAGTGCAGGAGATTTCGCGTAACTTGCCTACGCTTTATCGGAGTATCCGCTTATTGGAAACACTTTAAGAAGCTTGATTACAGTACTGTATTCTCTGCGATATGGAAGTCAGTAGATGATTGCAGCACCTTCTGTTTACATTTAATTTTCTTGCATTTTCCCAAGGGGCTTTGTTCAGCGGAGCCTTTGAGTTACATGTAGTTTGAACTAAGGGAGTATGACCATGTGGGAGTGAGTGAGTGAGTGAGTGAGTGAGTGAGTGAGTGAGTGAGTGAGTGAGTGAGTGAGTGAGTGAGTGAGTGTGTGAGTGAGTGAATGAATATGTACTGGTGAGTGAGTGAGTGACTGACTGAATGAGTGACTATGTACTAACGGATAATCGAACGAAATAGTGAACATGTGAGTGAATACTTAACTTACTCAGTAATAAGCAGAAAATTCTTGAATAAATGCGTGAGAAAGAGCAAGTGAGGAACGCCTGGCTGATCGACTGACTGACTGACTGACTGACTGACTGACTGACTGACTGANGGGTTGGGGGTGGGGTGGGTGAGAAAGAGCTATGAGTGGAGTGATTAGGAGTGAGGGTTGAAGGGAGAAAGGGAATCACGCAATACGGGGCCGCCACTCTTCATGATTTTGCCACTAGATTGAGTGAAATTCCATGAGTAGAAGGAATTTATTTGGATATGCGACAAATGGGGAAATTAAGTGAAACGTTGCGGGCACAAAGAGTTGAGAGCCTGAGCATTAACGATGCAATCTCCTACGGTGTACAATTAGGATTACTTTAGTGCATCTGTGATGAATGGTAGAGTTAATTTATATTAACTCTTACGATGGTAAGTGATCCCATCGGTAATGCGCAAGCTCTCAAATACCTTATTTTATCAACATATTTTGGCACTTTGGCCCTCTGTTTGGGCAAATGATAATAGTGAATACTAAGTTATGTAGGAACGAAAAAGAACAAGTAATAATGAAATTACTAAGTTATAGCATATCCTTAGCCTAACCATTAACCTTAACACAAACAACTGATTGTTGACGACTTTACATCCAGAAAACCATTAACAAAACAGAGGTTCCATACATATACAGTACATGTAGATCGAGCTCTTATCTAATCTCTGCGCAATGCTTAAAGGGACAAAAGTAGACATTTGAAGGGACATGGCTTGATATTTGTTTAAAGCTTAAAGAATTCACAAATTATTTTCCAAACACTTTAAACCGCATCTTTCGCCTGACCATCTATGAAAAAAACACCGCTGGAATGTCGGTAGAATGTCGCTGGCAAAACTAGCAAACGATTGGTGCTGACGCATGCGCACACTGTCTGGGCCAATCGTCTGCAAGCTTGACAAATTGTCTCACTTTTTGGTGTCATGCAGCACAAGTAATGTCAGATGACACAAGATGAAAATCCCGACATTCTTGCTGTTTTTCTCAGAAGCTGTCAGGTGAAGAGAAAACACGTACGCGATTTCAATTTTATTTTTTTAAAATGTGGACATATTAGGTGTCGAGCAAATAACTACCATTGGCCCTTTAAGTGAAAAAAAAAGTTATATTATATATTTGTCGTTCTTTATTCTTCTTTGGCCATTTTTATAGTTCTGGTAATTTATCTGCCCCTGAAATAATTGTAATATGTACTTAAATAATATGTATAAAATATTGATTATAGTTTCAAAAGGTTGGAAAAAAAAATATCTGTCGATGTCTAGTGAAATCTCGCATGAATGTCTAATGAAATAGCAAAAATCTGAGTGGCAGCCTTGTTGCAATATGTGGTGGAAAAAAGGAGGAATGAAAGAGACAGTCTGAGGAGTAAGATTACTTTGGAAATGGGGCGTAAATTTATTCTTGGCGAATAATATGAGTTTTTGGCCTCAAATTGTAGACAAGATGCCTGCCCGCGCCCATCATTTCAAAGGTGAGATCTGGTTCTATATCTGGTTCTGGATCTAGTAAAGCCAAGGATATGATTGTGTTTCATAACAAAGCCAGTGAACTACAACACAGTATCACGGCAGTTTTAAGTGAGAAAACACTAATCTTGAGATACCTCAAATAATAAGCTCTCTAAATAAATACACGCGCATTATCACTGATATCACCTAGGTTGGACTTCCTGTTAAGGGTGGTCCATTTTCAAGTCATTTTTTTTTCTCTCTCCCAGGCAGCTAGTGACCTTACCTGTAGCCTGTTCTAATGCATTTGTCACTTCTGTGGCCAGTTTAGGTTAAATTAAAGCAAGACTATATGGGTTCAGGGGCTGGAAGGAGAGGGGGCTTCTCAATGAGCTAACCTTTGTTCTCTGGAAATAACCTGAGACCCCAAATGGGCTTTCATGGAGGTGGGTCAAACAAAGAGACACAGCTAAAACCTTTACTTGTCATGGGTTACTAACAGTAATTTTGTCTTTTTTTTTTTATAAGCTTACATGCTTATCTCCAATACTGGTCAGTAGGAATGGTCAACAGAAAGTAGGGTTCAAGTGACAGGGGTCGACAATACATAGAAACATATTATAGCGAAAATACAGTATTTGTGCATATTAAGTACCGTCTACTGCTTAGAGCGATTCCCAAAGAGCACGCCATACTCTCAAATTGATTTTATTGGCGCAGACTAAAGAAATGGGTGCCTGGCTATAGGCAGTTGAAGATATTGTCAGAATGCTAGTGATCAGCACCTTGAAATGGCCGCGGCACTGTATGCTCCCCAGGGAGTCGAGAAAGTCCTAGAGTGATCAGGCCTGCTGGGGTAATGATAGTGTGAAGTCGCGTGAGCGGACATTAGCCTGGATACGAGACTTATAAACCGCATTATTATTATTATTATTATTATAAGCAGAAAATATAACAGCAGATTTGGTAGATGGGAGGACATACTGTCAAAATATAAAAAAGAAACTGACATAGGCTTACTGTGTCGTAAACCAGCGAGGAAGAGCCATCATCATGCACACGCCGCCTCATTACTTTCTTGACATTCTCAGGATGTGAACCCACCAGATTCGACTTAGACACGACACGGAAATTATGACGTAAGCAGGCTGCTATGTCCTTGTAGATGACGTCAATGTCTTATTTGGACGTGCATGATTTGGTGGGTTTCGCGTCATCCGAATGAAAATAAAAATGATGAAAGGAAATGCCTACTGCGCTGTCCAAATTTCTCTAATGAAAGAAATTACAAACTGCCGGTGAAATATCACACAAAACCAAACACCCAAATTCAAAAAGCGTATGAAAACAAAAGACGACACATGGCTGGAAGTAAGTTAGCACTTATAATTATGAAAAATGTTAAATAATTTCAGGTATAGTATATCTATTGTTAGGGATTGCAGTATCCTTACAACATTGCATCTTTATGTATTGTATTTCATATCCGTCAGTATGTGATAATTATGATAATGGTGGTGCCTTATGTTAGTTACATTTGCATCATTTTGGATGTTAGTATGTTTTTTAAACTTAATCAAATAAAGTTTTCTTTATCTGTATCTCAATGATCAAAAAATCATTTGTAATAAGGTTATCCGGAAACCCTGCAAAGCAAATATCCGTACCATGATGTTCTGCACTTTCTTTCCACCATTTAGTTGTACGCGACAAAAGAAATGGTATCCTTTTTAATGAGAAAGCGTGTACTCTGAAACGCTAAATATGCTGCTCCAGCTGCTGGGCCACACTACATCAAGCCCTAATAATAAGGTTTTTATGGACTTTCTACCCTAAGAGTCTACATATTATAGTTGGACCAATACGTCCTAAATTTGCAGAAGCTATTACGACCCTCTTACAGTGTCATTTAAGTTGCTTCTCGCCGTGCCGTGCTCTGCTGTGCCGTATCGTGCTCTGGCGGGCTCGGTAAAATTGGCATCCATTAACAATGAGAAAGAGAGGACAAGGTTTTAGTGTCTGGGCGAAGCCTTATGACCTGCGGGATCCTCTCAATTTGCGCTTCTCGTGACATGTTTGTTGATAAAGAAGTTCTTGTAGGGAAACATTTTTAACGAAAAGAACTACATCTGACACCAAAGTTCTTTATTTATTACTCAGTTTTATTGATATTGCATATACATTACAAAAATCAAACGCTGTTTTCAAAAACATACTTTAATTTTGAAGGAATGAAAAGTTGCCTTGTTAACGGTGGCCATGTTGGTTTTGGTTTTTATACTTTCAAATCATTGTATTCCGTTACGCATCATGAAATATGTTTCAAATTTCACTTAAAAACCCAAAGTCTGTATGAAACAAAATGATGTGATAAAATTTTGATTATCACCATGGCTATCCACACAATTTCACGATATTCCAATCTTTAAAACTAAGTAAAAACAAAATTAATCAAAACATCAAGAAGACCATCACATCGGTTTTTAGACCTTCCACTAATGAAATAATTCTCCAAATTTAGATGAAATCTAATAGTTAACTTTGGGAGCGTGAAAATAAAAATAGTTTTGATAATATTGCAAAAAAAAAAAAAAAAAGGTTAAAGGTGAGGATAATTTAATATGAATTATTGATTTTAGCCACGAAAGGCACAACTCAGTTCTCTTGGACGTTTACAATTGGATCGCAGACAGACATATTTTTGGGTCGAAATAATTATGTTAAAAATATCCAATGTCGATATTTTTTTAGTATCGACCCATTTTCAGCTGCCATTCTCGAAGACTTACGATTCCATCACAATATGTCCCCTTCCAGTATTTTCAATACTTCTCCACTGAAACAGAAGCAAGTGACAGTCACCGTGGACCATGACGTCGATGGTATCCAAACCTCACAAGGTGGAAATTCACCCCGCATCCCAAAAAGGCACGTCACGTCGTTGAGACATATTATGTTCTTTCCTTGATTGGCCGAAACTGATTCCATCATATTCTCCCAATCACAACACGATCGTATCACAGACGGTTATTAACTAGTCAGCTCTAGAGAAGTTCACTTCCGGTTGAAGCAAACTAGTAGTGGTGATTGCATCATCATACCGGGTTTCCGAACATAAAAGATGCATCTACCAAAAAAAACAAAAAAGCAACTGTAACAGATCATAATTATCAACCAGTTATGTTCCCGTGATACTGTTAAAGTAGACAGCAGAAGTAATACTTGTTAGAGTTGTGGCTTGCCACGCCCGGACAACCGTGCAAGCATAATAAACTGCGAGTGGTCTATGGGATAGAGATCGGCCTACGTCACCATTCACCGTATCGTGAAGTGTCGTGTTGTGCCGTGCCATATCTTGCCGCGCCGTGCCCACTAAGGGTTGCGATGGAAAGGGATGTGCTGTATAAGCAGAGGTAAGGGAGTGGAACAGTGAAAACGACAGAAACATTTTTATGGATACAGCTGAGGCTCAGTGAAGATCAAAGACTCGGTACGAAATTCGGTTAATGGGTCGCTCTTTGGAGAATGAATAGACTTGAGCTATCAACATTTCAAGGCTGGAACTGAGGGTCAGTGAAAGAGAGGAAGTAAAAGATTGAGTAAATGTCATAAAGCAAAGAAGGCTTAGGAGATGGTAGTCAAAGAGAAAAAAAAAACAACTCTTGAAAGATGGAGGATGGAGAAAGAGACATAGTAAAGAGTTGCACAAAGAAATAAAAAAAACAACATGAGACAATGTTTGCTTGGATAAATATCCAAAGACCATGGTTTGTGGAGGGGACGGGAGGAAAAGGGATTTAATAGACTCAGAAAAGAAATACGAAAGAAAAAGATCCCGCGACAGAGTACTTTATAAAAAGAAAGATCGAGTAAGAGATCGACACATAGAGATAGAGAGAAGTAAAATTAGTGTGGGACACGACAACAGACGTTAGGAAACCACCATTGCTCGGTTCGGTCTTCTGCGCCAGCCATTTTCCTCTAGGAGCCCATTTGAGGGTCTGAGAGTCCAAGTGATACCTGTATCTCAGGCCTGAGGACCGAACTTGGATCACTCGCGATCCTGGGACCGCCAATTGATTGTCCAAATGCGCAGGTTGCCCATAGGGGTCATCAATGCGAGCCGACCACACGGTCTACGCGGGCTTCCAAAATGGCAGCTCATTTAGGGTCCTGATGGATCGCGAGGCAATAGGGGAGGGGATGGTGCGGAGGTGTGCGTGGAGGGGAGTTTGGGAAGCTGATGAAGGACAGATGAAAACAGGAAGATGATGGTCTGCAAGGTTTTTGTTTTTATTTTGCGTGTGTTTTTTTGTTCTCCGAGGGCAAAGAAAACCCAGATTATATGACAAGAATGATAAAGAGATGGACTCGTCACGTCTCAAGACAGAGGAAGAGGAAAAAGTAATCCGTGAAGGAAGGTGTGCCGGGGTGATGAAAGGAGGTGGATGGAAGACAAAAACATGATAGTCAGTGATCGTCTTTTGTGTTTTGTCCTCAGGAATAAGGATTAGGCATGAGTTTTGGGGGGTTGGGAGTGGGGAACAATACGGAATGCACTCTTCAATGCCGAAGACTGAAGAAAAGGGAGACAATCTCTTGCTAGACAGTGAGTTTTAAAGATGCACTGAAATCGCTATTTATAAATGTAAGATGGTCTTCGGATTTTGTTTTCGCTATCCCGAGGCAAGAAAGTCAGAGAATACGAAGAGAATGATGAGAGATGGATTCAACAATGCTAAAGAAAGAAAGAAAGAAAGAAAGAAGAAGAAGAAGAAGGAAACAGTGTCTTGCTATGGCATTGATTTTTGTTTTCCTTTTGTGGGTTACAGATGCATTAAAATCACTGTTCACAGCTGTATGATGGTATTCTGTTTTATCTTCATATTATCCAAGAGCAAAAACGTCAGATCATGTGATAAGAATGATGGACTTGTCAGTGCTAAAGACACTTGCCCTGGCAGTGTCGTTACGCTACAGATGCATCGAAGTCGCTATTCATAGACGCACTATGATGGTCTACGGTTTTGGCGTTTTGTTCTCTCAGGGCAAGGAAGTCAGATGATGTGATAAGAATGATATAAAAAGATGGAATCGTTACGGGTAAAGACAAGAAGGAGGACATTTACTTTGTAATCAAGTAATAGGAAGTGGACGTCGAGGAAGGTGGTAGAAGTACACTAGAAGGCAGGAACATGATGGGCTGCCATTTTTGTGGTATGTTCTCCGGGGCGCAGCAGAGTCAGAAGATGTGACGTGAATCATATGACACAGACTCGTCATTGATGAGGAATGAGGAGAAAACAGTGTCAGCCCAAGGCAGTGAGCTCATGTTACAGATGCATCGAAATCATTATTCACAGTTGGGTTTTTGTTTCCGTTCCCAAGGGCATGAAAGCCAGGTGATGTGATGGGAATGATAACGGATGGACTTGTCAAATGAGAGCTTCAGCATTAACGGTGGGATTTCTTACCATTGTAAGAATTCATTTAATTCTGCCTGTTGAAAACTACTAAGGGTACATTCAGCACTAATGCATTAATGTAATTCTTACGAGGGTAAGAACTCCCATCGTTAATGAGCAAGCTCTCAAATACCGAGGAAAGAGGAAGCAGTAATGTAACTCCAAGGCATGTACTGTTACGTTACAGATGCATGGGAAAGCCTAATTACATACGTAAGATGGTCCACATTTTTGTTTTTGCCATTTGTTTTCTTGGACATGAAAATCAGATGATGTGCAGCAAGAAAGCTAGATCACGATCTATGACAGTGTGCAACGACGTTACACGGTCAATCATGACACCTTGCGGCGCGTGCAAGGAGACGCGTTTGGTGCGAGCAGTCGGTCGGTTGCATTCGTTCGGGAGCCGCCAAGAGTAATCAATCCGCCTGTTTGCACATGGGAAAGTTATCGATACACCGTGCTCAGACTTAAAGAAAGGGAGAGATATAAAATAAAGGTACACTAGCAAACAATGCTCACCATTTCGTTAATGGAAAGTGGAAACGGACGTTAGTCCTATAAGGTGTGCAATGAGGTTACGATATTTTAACGTAATAGCGACGATCTCTGAAGGACCTAACTGTAATCCATTGGGCGAAGACTTTAAGCCTTGAAAGATACATGAACTAAGAAGGGGGTGGGGCTGGAGGTAGAATGGGAAAGGGAATGGGAACCGGTCAGTAAGTGTATGTATGCAGTGGCCAGTCACTGGGGGGAAGGGTGCCGCTCTCGGAGGAGGGAGGGGGAGATGATGCAGTTTCGGGAGAGAGAAGAAAAGAAGGAAGGGACTGAGATAAGAGAAAGCGGAAAAAAAAGGCAGATGAGTAAAGGACGGGTGAAAAAGGAGACCAAGGGATGGAGTAGTGGAAGAAAATAGAAAGAAAAAAAATAACTGAAGACATTGCTGTTAAAGATGGACAAAAGGGGGTTTGGGAAGGGAGGGGTGATTTCAGGGGCTAAGAGAAAGGGAGAGGCCGTCAGATTTTACTTCGTCCCGGTTCAAGATACCCTTGGTCTGCCACTGTGTATTAAATTATACTACACTATTTCCATTAGATATGGGTCATGAATATCAGACATAAAGAATGCTATTCTTTCCCTTTAGAGCCAATAAGGTACTGTCTCTTCAGCTATTCACAACTTCCGCAATCTGTATTTTCATTCGATGTTACCATGATTTGGTGAAACGGGTATGAGTAGTTATATTTAGCTACTGCAAAATGCAGGGCGATTCTAGTCTTTAGCCAGTCCAGATGAGATAATTAATATTCGCCATGACCATGTGATAACCTGGGGTAGCCCTTTAACGATATTGTTGGGTGTATAATTATGCGTGTATGTCCAAGACGTCATTAATACTGATTTTAAAACAACCACTTAGCCATAGTTAACCAAAGAGTTTCTCCTCAACCCCAGACAAATATTAACCCCC
>JAWQUT010000207.1:659270-706669 GCA_033807755.1 Ellobium chinense
TTCACCAAAAAAAAAAACAAAAAAAAACAAAACACAACAACAACCAAAAAACAACAAAACAACAAAAACAAAAAAACCAAGGCATGCTCCTGAGTGATGTAATCTAAAGTTACTCAGTGATTAAACAGCTAAAATCCCCACTGGCTCAGCTGCAAATTACCGACATGTCCCTTTCCGTCGGGTTGGGCCACAAATTCTGCGTCTTGCCGTATAACGTCATATTTCATGATAATGCGGTTTGGGAGAAAAATAAATCGCATACAATCTTCTGCTTACATTACAGAGTCCAAATTTCTTATAAAATATTTACGACCTTACGATGTTCAGTCTTGATTTCCGATAATGTCATCAAAACTCCATTAAAATTCTGAATCAAATGATACGACTATTTTCATCTGGCCAGCTTTGTGGATAATCATTTTATTCATTGACACCGATAACGTATAAAAGTACAAATATAAGTAGACGCAGTACCCAAGGCTGTGAAATTGTGAGGGTAGATGGGGGCAATTACTGTTTGAATACGCCACTGGCCCCCTGTTGCCCATACTGAGTATATTTGCTCTCGATCTGGGACGTGTAAAGAGCAAAAGCCCCCCGTTTAGAGACAGTCGATACAGTACTAAATCTCCTCTTAGACATAATGGGCTCTCCTATACATCTGGGTCGTTTCTTGGGAATCCTGCATTATTACTTCTTTTGTAGGGTCTGTTTAATGGTATTGGAAGTGTACAGTGTGTGTGTGTGTGTGTGTGTGTGTGTGTGTGTGTGTGTGTGTGTGTGTGTGTGTGTGTGTGTGTGTGTGTGTGTGTGTGTGTGGAGGGGGGTGAGGGAGAAGAGAGCAAGCAAGAACGAGAGAAAGGAGAAAGAGAGGAGAGAATGACACGAAAGAGAGAAAAAGGAAGCGAGAGAGAGAACATAAAAGTACAAGTCTCAACAAATGCAGTACTCAAGGTTGTGAGATTGTGGCGTAAGAAAGGAGGGGGAGAGGTAGGGAGAGGGNGCAGTTTAGAACTTGGGCATTAACGATGGGATGTCTTACCATCGTAAGAATTACTTACACCTGTATCAGTGCTAAATGCACCCTTAGTAGTGTTCAATATGCAGAGTTTTTATTGTAATTCTTACGATGGCCTCATCGTTAATGCGAAAGTTCTTAAGTGATACAGTCAGAAGTATCCTTATGTACGACAATTTAAAGCTACATTTTTCCGCCTTGTCAGTTCTCCCTTTACTAGTTCATCAGCAGTGACAGACTGATTTTAAATGATTCTTCTGCCAACGCCCGTCGCACCCAGAGACTATAAACGCATTGACGAAAACAGACATTCCATTAGATGCGACCGCTCAGTTGACTGTGTTTGGACCAAAAAAATAAAAGAATTCCCTGAGAATATTGCAAGCTATTTTTACATCTGTGCTATCCGATCGCTATTGTCAGAAAGCTGGCCTTGCGTACAAAAAATGGCAAAGGCACACTGCCAAGATTCAGATGGATTTGTTTTCATCTTTGAAGGCCTGGACGTTTTAGATATCAATTTTGTTTACTATAACGTTCTCAAGAGAAGTAACCTAGCAATATGATAAGCAAATGTTCTATGCACTATGAAATGCAGTACTTGTAAAATTCGGAAAAATGTGAGCCGAGTTAGTGAATTGAAATCACCCAATTGTTCCCTCATGCCTCTCCTCTCCTTTTATATCCAGGCAGTCCGTGAAGAGTGTCTCAAGCCTGTTTTGGAGAAAGGTGGTATGGCATCATCATATATAGTACATTAATAGAGAATCACAGTCGGAGACCCTACACTGCACAATAGAGATGGCTGACGTTCAAGTTTCGCTGATTTGCGAACTCAAATTCGTCGAACTTTGAATTCGTGTATCCGAATCCCAATTTCGAAGTTTGAATTCAAACCACAGTCATTGAAATGGCAGGAATCATGGACAAATTTGAATGTTTCAAACATCAGCTACGAAATCTATAAAATGACGGATTGGAACCTTGAATAATGGATTCGTCGAATTCGAAACTAGGCTCAAAGATTCGGCGAACACGAGTTTTGTTATCGAACACGTCCACTCTTTATGCGCAGTCGTCTCCATCTTCATCATATATTTATTGCATGGCGCATCAAGGCAGGAATTGCCGCACATTTCTTAATATAACATTTTTCATAGTTTACACAGTCTCATACATCATGCCGGGGATCCACACAGTCATCATTTTCCTGGCTGAGAATTCACGGAAAAAAACCCCAACAAAAAACCGGAATGATTCTGGCTGTGTTGCCACTCTTAGGGATTTTGCCCTTCTGTAAGTTAAAATGGGTCCTCGTTGGTTTTTGGGATAACCTACGGGTAAAACCGCGAAATGCAGGGTAAGGTAGGTTGAAATGCCTCTTTCCTTTGTTTATACTAAATTATTAGGTTTTGTGCCACTGAATAATTATGCTTCTAGTTGGAATTTTGCTTATCAGGACCATCTCTCGTGTCTTGCTGACAAGAAGCACATTGAGATCTTTGTGGTGTCAGGCCAAGCTTAGGCCTATTTTCAGTTTGAGGACTACCTTCCTCTTTGCCCCTTTCCACATCCTTTACGTCTAGGCATGAACGTCCAAGAGGGTCAAAAATATAGGTGAGATGAGAAAATATAAGGGGCGGGGGTAAGGGAGAAGGGCGACAGTTCAGAACGCCTATTTAGTCCGTATAGATAAGGTAAAAATGACAAAAGCAGTTGGCCGTCCAAATTTCTTCAAGACAAAAGAACTCTTTGAAAGCATGAATTACATAGACATTAGAAAATTAGCACTGCTTTTATCCGGTAAAATGAAATTGTTTGTGTGAAAACTGTGCGGGTGCCAGTATGATCGTTCTTAAACTGCGTATCCTTATAAAAGAAACATTTTGATTCCATATATGCATATACAGAACTGCAGTAAAGATCATTGTCAAACGCTAAAGGCTTATAAACCATGCAATCTTATTTAGTTAGTGTGCAAGCTTATTATACTGACTTGAGAGCACTGACTATGTTTAACACCAACACTAGACTCGCCAGAGACTCACACAATGGTTAGAGTAATGTGGGATAAAACAACCCTCGTTGTAGGGTAAAAGCATATGATTAGATTGGCAGCACAGGATTCTGGGCCCCAGCCGGGGACATGAGACGATGATAAAGGTCAGGCTCGTTGTTAAAAGTCAGACTGTAAACATTTGCTCAGCGTCATCCGATTCTGGTCCGATGCAAATAGTAACATTTCAGGAACACGGTATGGTATTGCTTCACTTGGGCTTGGGGGCTTTTTTGCAAAAGCTTGGCCACATTGCCTTGTATGGATATCTTCGGTTATAGAAATCGTATAATATTTGCCTCGTACGAATCCTCGAGTTCAGCAATTTGCCCAGTTATGAAAACTACACAGAAATCCTTAAGTTTATCAGGTTTACTCATAGGACGTCTTTAGCGAATGGGACAAATTAAAAATAGTGGAGTCCACTCAGTCGCCATCAGTGTGGTCGAAAGTTTGGCGTAATCCCAGCTTTTACTTTTGTTGTTTTGGTCAGAAAAAGATACAGTCTTCTCAAAAATGAAAGTCCTTTCAGGCATGCAATTTGAAAAAAAAAATGCATGTTTGCTTTATTGAGATATTTTTTTAAAAAACGTATTTCAAATGACGGGCATTCTTTCTTTTGAGTGTGAGTATATACTTAACCGACTCTTGAGCAAAACCGATCTGATCCATTACAGGTGCCTGGCACAACTTCTTCCATTTCATTACTATTAAGCACATCTTTGATCTACATCTTCTGAATTTTAACTATGCTCCAATCCACATTGAAATAAGATTTCGGAGACTCGAGAGAAGACGCGGGAAAGTAGGGAGGGGTCAGAAATGTTCTTAATCACTCAGAAACTGTAAAATGACTAAATTCTTTCCGTGGAAATTAAAAGCCAGAATTGAAGGCCCTGTCCATTTTAGGAAGGCAAAGCGCAGCAGAAAGGGACTGCATGATGGATAAGTCTAACACCGAAACGAAAAGGATGAGTGCGAAAATGGCCCTTTGATTTCTATTTCTTTTCTTTGTAAGTATCTTTTCTTCCTTTTTGTTTTGTGAAGATTTACATCCATCTGTTGGATTTAGATGCTGATAAATGAGCAGACATGTTAAATGTCTTGATTAACTTTTTAAGAAAGTGGAGTAACAGTTTGTGTTGTGCTGAATTCCAGATTTGATGGTCTGGTTGTGAGGACGGTGGAAAGAGAGAGAGAGAGAGAGAGAGAGAGAGAGAGAGAGAGAGAGAGAGAAGAAAAAAAATAGAGACTTAGGAGAGGATTACCTTGAAGACTGAGAAGGAGAAGTGGACGAATGAGAAGATTAGAAACGACAACAGCAACCAGACAAAATTAGAGATGGAGAAGGAAGGAAGGAACATGGCTTACATATCACATAACTGTCGTTGCATTTTGAGCGTATGGGTCTCCGATCAGTAGTGAAGTCTCGCTACTTGAGAAAAATAGCTGCTAGAATTAGAATTTCTCCTTTAGATATTTTATTCTGTAAGGGCGCCCGCTTCCGTCCCTTTCTCATTTCTGTACTGATGTAGAACAGCAGCAGAGGTAATGTTTGAGAAAACAGATGAGAAACAGCAAAAAGAACAGTACTAAGCAGTTAAAAATATAAAACAAAACCATAGTAACCCGGAAGTAAAGAAAGAAACAGAAACGCAAACCCTGAGTGCCATCACGGAAGAACCAGTAAACAAAAAAAAAAACACAGATGGCTTCCACACCAGAGGTCTGTGAGACATCTCAAAGAAGATAATTTTGTTACCACTGACTGGAACTAAAGATTAACAGACTGTCTGAGGTATTTACAAGCTAAAATACGCAATAACTTACTCTCTAATTTCTTCTCCTCTGGGACAGTGAGGCCATGAAATAATGAATAGGCTTGCAAGAGACCGGACACTAGGCAGCCACAACCATTCATCTTCTATTGAGATTTACCTCCCCTTCAGACGCTCTTTCTTGTTGAAACGTAACAATAGACAGATATAGAGGTTTCCTTATTTGGGTTGGTCTCCGCTGTGGCGCCATCACTGCTGTCTGTGTATTGAGGTAAGAACGCTAGAAATGGTGACGCAATATAATTGTAATTCTCTCTATAATTGTGTCTATGTTTGGATGTAAGAACACCATAAATGACGACGTAATAAAGTTGTACGACTAATGCGCTCCATGACTCTGTTTCCGAGCGTAAGAAACAAGAAATGATGACGCATTAAAGCTCATATGCAGTGAAGAGATATGCCAGATACTCTCCGTGATTGGATCAGTTTCTGGACATAAGAACATTAGATATGATGACGCAATATACCACATAGGTGTCATGCCTCCCTTTTGCATATGGTGTACAGTACAGACTGCGTTATTGTTTCAAGAACAATAATAATACAGTAATTCACAGCGCCATCTTACTAACTTCACTTGCTTGAAGGGCCGTTATTGCCCCCCGGCAGAAAGGGTAGAATGAAAAAAAGGGAGAGGGGAGGGCAGAGAACAAGAGCATCAAACACTCGTAGCATGAGGCATCTCGGGTTCAGCTTCCCGCTGGTTCTTTGACCATTGTTACGGATAATGACAGTTGCACGTATTGTGTGACGGCCAATCAAATGAATAAACATATTGGTATTGTTAATGTTATTGTTACTGATACTGGGCTGCAAAAATTCGACCGCCGCACCCAGCGATCGGCAAGGAGATACGTATATATTCTGTTGCCGTATTCAAATGTAGCGAGCGGACAGTTAAATATATTCTATCACAGCATAACGAGGGTTAAGGTGTATACTAATTTTACTTAGATTACATCTGGAAGTGGGACCAGATTTAAGAGGGGACACAATAATTTACAAAAATTACTTGAAATACAAGCTTAAGTTTTTGTTGTCAGTTGACTCCGTCCAACTGCAACTCCAAAATAGTCCCAAAAGCTTGCCAGTGAACAAAGACCTCCTATTTTGTCGAAAAAGTATTACAGTCAACTCCGCGTAATTGCAATTCCGATAAAAACAACTTCCGCTAAATCGCATGTTTTTCCCCACAACAAAGTGCTATGTGAATATAAATAACAGTGATTCTATAATCGTAAACCACGTTAAATCGTAACTTTTCCATGGCCCTGAGGAGTTGTCAATAAGCGAAACTGAGTGTATGAAGGATCGCCTAGGTCGACTGTAATAGATTTAGAACGCCAGGAATACGGGAACTCGTCTATTATCCGTGGGCGACCAGTGCAGGCGGTGCGTTTCAATTCATTTCCACGACAGATTGATTACTACTGCATTCTGCGACGCAATGCAATATGACAGTATCTCATACAGTATATCACATTTTGGAAACCCAACAGGAGAAGCAATGAATGAGAATGGGTGCCATTCCGCTGATGGGTTGCAGGAATCTAATTGCTCTAAAATCCTAGACTATCACATTAAATAACAGTAGGGCATAAAATCTGTCCTTAAGAAATGTTTGTTTGTATGTCAGAGTAATCATTATATAACTTGAAACAACTGCATAAAATGGGGAAATGCATCAGTGAATTTGTTAAATAAAGATTGTATTGCGGACAGTTTTTCTCAAGAGCCTAAGCCGTTTCTTTTTGTGCAAGCAACTGGTTTGTGAAAGAAACTTAAATGTTGGACCCACCTTTAATCGTTTCTAAAATAGACTGTTCTCAATTAGTAAACTCCTGTGAATCCCACTTCCAATTCAAGAAAAATGATAGAGTGATTGCGTCATCAAATCGCGCCTTCGAAAGTAAAAGATCCTTCAGCCAGGAATAGCCACCATAACATAGTATATCAGCCAGTCATATTCCTCTGGCGATGTAATAGTGGAAAATGGAAGTAGTGATTGCTGGAGAATTGGCTTTCAATTTTCGGATGGCCAACATGTATAGAAACTTACATTATGTGCACTGTGAAAAATATAAATGAAAGATCTCCATTATAAACAGTATATAATACGAGTACAGCAATGGCTCCACACCAGCAGACCAGTCTTGGTCATTTTGAAATGTTTCTGTGGTTCGTGGAGAAAATCATACCTAATGTCTCAAAGAGGCTTTTCTAATAGGCTCCTACAACTTAATAGATGACTTATCAAGCACACACAAGCTCTTCGCAATTCAATATGGAAGAAATTTACATTCTGGCCTATTTCTATTGAATTCCTTCCTTTGCCACTTTTTCATGTATACTGAAATTGGAAAATGTCAAAATGAAGAATTTCACAGTAAACAGTATATCATTTGAGCAAAGCGGTCGCTCCCAACAGATTAGTCTTGGCCATTTTGGAACGTTCTTATGGTTCGAGGAGAACATTTTATCCAATGTCTCAAAGAGGCTTTTCTAATAGACTCCCGCAACCAGACAGATAACATACATACAGTATGTAGTGAAAGAAGGAAGAAATTTACCTTCTGGTCTGCTTCTAACCGGCACCAGACTAAGAGACATTGAATTCCTTCTTTTGCCACCTCTCCATCTAAACGGACATTGGGAAAAGACATACAGTCAAAATGAAGGACACCACTGTAAACAGCATATCATATGAGCGCAAGAATGGCTCCAAACAACAGACTAGTTTGGGCCATCTTGGAACGTTCCTGTGGTTCGAGGAGAAAATGTTATCCAATATCTCAAAGAAGCTTTTCTCATAGGCTCCCGCAACCAGAAAAATGACATGCCAAACACATACAAGTAGTTCGCAATCCAATAAGGAAGACATTTGCCTTTCGGTCTGTTTCTAATCGGCAAACAGACTTAGAGACATTGAATTTCTTCTCTTGCCATCTCCTATTCCCTCTCCGCTCCGCTCCCCCACCCCAGAAAAACAAAAAGCACTACCCAAAACTACCCACTCACGATGACTATAGACATTAGAGAACTTAGCACCACCAATACCACAACGATACCAGAACAGTGCCACAACAAAAATAATCTCTCATGTCACAGGTGTCGACCTCTATTCTGGTATTGTCTCTAGTGACACTCTCTGACAAACAAAGTTTAAACAGTAACTATCATCCATCCAGTTGTAATCTAGTTTGTAAAATAAAAGATGGACAGGCAAGTCTTCAAGCTACAAAACTCACTAACTCAAATCACCTCACCCCTCCCGCCAGCAGCCTTTTTTCCAAAACCATGGTGAGTAATCTGTTTAAATTTTTTTTTATTTGTTCCTTTTCTTTTCTCCCTGCCCATTTTCCTCTGCACAACTCAAGCCTTTAATCATGGGAAAATGCCGCTGTCCATTAGAACAGAGCAGTGGTAATCGTTCTGGAGCAAGCAAGGGGGAGACGACTCTGCTCAGACTCTGGAGTCTGGACCCGGAAGAGAGAAATTGGATTTGAAAAAGGGGGCGACAACTCGCGGTAGTTTACGACTCCGCAATGGTGGTTACAGACCTGTAACTGTACTTTCACTTTGTGGTCCTACAACTTAGGGGGTATATTTCATCTCCCCTTTTCTCTCTTTTGGCATGCCCTGCTTCCAGTAATAAGGGCTCCAGGAGGGAAATTTTGATATCATGAGAATCTGTGTCCATTTTGCTTTATTTTACCAGGCACTATTTAGCCCTGGGCTGGAACTGCCAGCTCAAGGGTGTGCTCAGGCGGAAGAGGAGGGGTTTGGCATTGACCAGTGAAAAATGTAGGCTCTGTTTACAAATAGCAACCAAGCTCAAAATTTCAATGGGCTTGCTAGGGTTGGGTAAGTCTTAAAATTTGNTAGATAGATAGATAGATAGATAGACAGACAGACAGACAGACAGACAGATAGATAGATAGATAGATAGATAGATAGATAGATAGATAGATAGATAGATAGATAGATACAGATGTCTTCTATAGGGCTTTACAGACTCGAATCCAAAGGGACACTACTTCAAACTTTCGCGTTTCGAATTCGGGATTGTTATGGAGCAGCTTGGCCGAAGAGTTACTTTGATGACTTAGGATCTTAGGGCCGTGGGTTCGAATTCCGATCACGCACGTATTGTAAGTGCTTTGGAAAAACGTTTCATTCACGTTTTCCTTTGTCCACCCATCTATGATAGGTAACGAAAGACATTCTCAGAATATTAGTGATCAAGGCCTCCAATTGCCTGCTGCACGTTTTAGTCTTTAGGAAGCTGAGAGCGTCCTTGAATGTTTTATAATTAATGTGATGTAGCATGAGTGGACAATGCCCAATTATGCAACATATTATAAACTAATTCGTCTTCTTCTTTCTATTATAGTTTACGATTCACAGGAGGACCCATCTTAATTTCGGACTTTTGTCTCCAGAAATTCTGTAGAGAAGATGGCATATGGGGACCTGTGAGTAGAACGGAAGAGGTGAACTTCATCTTATGAAAGATTTTACGAACTTGCATCCCAGGGGCCCACTCCAAATTGTCAAGTTTTAACTCTGTAATTTACGACTCGAAAGCAGCCTGTCTTGGTCTTGGGTCTTCGGCTTCATCATTTCTGGAGAGAAGATAGCGCAGGGACCATAGAAGAGCGTAGAATAGCTGTGTATCAAAGAGACTGTTTTAAGAGGGATTGTCTGATCTCATGAAGTCGACATTTAGGGGGCCACTCCATAATTTCCAACTTCATTTTCAATTTTTTATTGAGCCTGTCTTAGTCATGAGATTTCGGCTTTCTGGAATTCTGGAGAGAAGATGAGCAGCATGGAACACAATGGATTACAATATTGTAATTGACAGTTTTAGAAGTAAATGTCTAATGGAGTAGAACTTCATCAACTCGAATTTTCATGGAACCACTAATAGTTTTGGGCTTGAACTCTCAACAGAGCAAGTCATCAGTTGTGGGCTTCTGGAGAAAAGGATCATAACAGAGGACTATGGAAGAGCGTAGAACACTTTTGCCTTATGCCGACTGATTTAAGAATGAATGCCTGATACTACTGGACCTCATGAAATCAAATCCCAAGGAACTACTGTACCCCATGATTTCCAGGTTCATCTCGAGGTAGCTAGGACTCAGAATTGAACCCATCTTGGTCTTCTGGACTCGAGGAGGAGAGATGACGGTAAGCCAGTACAGAAGAGCGTAGAACAATTGTGTATTGCAATCAACTGTTTCAAGAATGAATGTGTTATAGAACATGACCTGAAGACCATCGAATTTCACGGACCATCTCATAACTTTGAAGTTTGACTCACAACAGAACATCTTGGTCTTGGGCTTTGATCTTCCGGGGCTCTGGAGAGGACGTTATGACGGTAGAGGAATACAGAAGATTGTAGAATAGTTACGTATCACACCAACTGATTTAAGAATGAATGTCTTGTAGCTTTATGAACTCGTATTCCAACCGACGACAACGCTTCCGATCTGTCTGGTCTCTTTCCTCCACCTTAAAAGTTTCCATCAATACTGCTGTCAAGAGAGTCTTTTGCCTCATTTTCACTCTGGCTATATATAAGAGGGGCGCTTCTTTAGGACAAAGGAAATATATAGCATAATCTTTATCAGAGGAGTTTTTTTCCTCGATTACTCTCTGCATATGTCAAGAAGAGAAGCCTATTTAGAATGACGAAGAGTTTGGAGCAATTTTCCTTATTCAAAGTGATTTTAAACGGAACCATGTACTGCTGAAAGCTTTCTCATCACTCTATTGTGAGGCATCAAACTCCTGACCCCGGATCCAAAATCAGTTTCATACAAAGTATTACAAGAGATAGAAAAGTAAGACCATGAAACAGTCAGATGCGCAAAGATAAAGGAAGGCAGGAAGAAAGGAAGACAGAAAAACTGAATCGAATGAACAAGAGAATTAGTCTAGCTATGAAAAAGTGGCGCGCTAGCCTGCGCCTGTTCGCAGGTCGTTCAACTCCAACTTCCACTTAAATGAAAATACTTTTCACGGAACAAAAGTACAGCCATTTTTTTTTACCATGTCAAAGAAACCAAATGGTCGTACTTTGCTTCAAATCAATATACTCCTGAAGAGTTGCACTAAAGCGGAGGCGACCTTATATATCGAGCTCACGTCCAGACAAAGACATTTTGAGGGCGTCTGTGAGGCTAATGTGGCGGTAATGGGTAGTAAATAATTGATGTCGCCTTCAGACAGCTGACACAGGCTGTGTGGACGCAGTCTATATTATCTCTGATGGTTAGGTTATATCCCGTCGTCACTCAAACCTATCCTCATTTCAAAGGTTACACAATGGACGGTAATCTACTCTAATATAATCATTATGCTTTCATAACCCAGGATTAGGGGCCAACATTAGGCTTAGTATTGGTCGCAGTGTCACATGACTGACGTGACAACATGCAACGTCGAATAATGTGTCTGCTGTGCGCTGTCCCTGGAGGACTTTCGTTCGAACAGTAACTTTTTGAGCACAGGAAAATAAAACAAAACAATACTCGCCTACGCAAGGAAGAAACGATATAGATATGGACCTCTCATCTCCCCCAAGCATGTGCCGCGACGATTTGTTTTTGTATTTCTTGAGGTAGATCTAGTGTTGAACCAGACGTAGGTCATGGTGTCTTCCGGCAGAGAACATGCCACTGTCTCCTTTTTACTGATTGCAGATCTTGGCATAGGCAGTAACAGAGGGCTGCATTCACGGCATGCCAAACTTTTCACCAATCAGGAGCGTGAATTCGGGAGTGTATCAGCTTCTCTCCTTCGTTTGCGGACTTTACTGTATCCTCCCTGCTCCTAGCCATCAGCACAGGCCCTTTCCACAGTCACAGCTGGTAGGAGCATCTCTTCTTTGCAGGGACAAAAACTATAGAAGATTGTCCGATTATGGTGTAAAACTTCCATTAAACAGACATTGTTGTTTATAAACGCCCACCCGTGTCACTATTTCGCAATTCTCTCCGCTCTTCATAGCTTATTACATACAAGCATTAGCACGTGCATTTTGTTTATATATATTTGCCCGCGCGCGCTCGCTCGCTTGCTCGCACACACACACACACACACACACACACACACACACACACACACNACACACACACACACACACACGCACACACACACACACACACACACATACATACACACACACACACACACACACACACACACACACGCACACACACAGACAGCCACATATACACACAAACAAACACATTGACACATACACACACACAAACACAGATCGTATACAAACACACTGGCGCACACACTCATGTGCGGCGACCACAGTCTTGACAAAGCAACTGCACTGACCATCTGCACGCGGAGACTCTGCAGACAGCCCCTCATAAATGATGCAGATCTCTCGGGGTCCCAAACGAAAGTGTGGATCTAATCCAAGAGAAAACTGCATTCACTGCGGCTAATCAGTGAGCTAAGACCGGGCGATATCGCGTCCCAGTAGTCGCTATTCGGATTTATTTGACGTCCTTTCGGCCACCTGCGCATGTACCAAATTTATTGAGAAACTAATTGGTCATGACGTTTTATGCAAGAAGAAAAACAGGGCTTCGTTTGTTTGGAATTTGACGAAATAAAAAGCCACACATCGTCCTTAGCAAAGGAAGTATCAATCTTTAGACAAGCCAAGATAGCTGCATCTGATGCGGAAGAGCTAGAAAATAATGCAATGACGTGCAAGTGATATTTGCCATACCTATATCTTTGACTCGTTCATTTGCGTATATACTACCCATGATCCATAAAGCCGCTGATACACAGTTGCACTAACAAATTTGAAACCTTAAATGGTGGACGCCATTTTGCAGAGCTTTTACTTTCGGTCTACGCAAAAGATGCCACATTTCTAACAAACGTTTGGTAAATGTGCAACTTCCCCGCTGCGACTAGCGCGCAGTAACCAAAACGGTATCTCAAGTTGCTATGTGCGCGTGATGCCATCTGTCCTGTTGTGCGTAACATTAATAACTAGTTTGCCAAGGTAACTTCGTTCATGTGCGGGGTGACGTACTTTAAATAACAGATTCACTTACTTTGCAGGGAAGTCATAATATCGTGCAGGCTTTGATACAATTGGAGTTTGAAAGTCAGAGAAACGGAGAAGAAAAGCAGTTGGGGGGGGGGGNGGGGGGGGGGGGGGGGAGCGGGGGTACGTTGTGGACTGTCAATGGATGACCCTAGCCCCAAGAAAAAATGAATGATCTGTATTCGGTTCTGTCTCAAATGGCAAATACTTGCAGCCCCGCTCCTCTCTCCCTCATGTCTTTACGGTTTGGACAATATAAAGAAAACTACAGTGGTTTCAGATCATAAACTGCTTCCCCAGCGGCCAGGAGGAATCGAAGAGAATATTTATCCAAGGTCTGTTAGTATCGTTGCTCACGACCGCTACGGCAATGCCTACTTGATTTCATTACCATATCTCCATTGGTAATCGAAAAGATGATCAAATAGAACTGGTATCGATATCGACAACATCACAACAATGGGTGGCAATGATAATCTGAGCCAGACTGTGGTGGTCTAATCAAAATCTTGATCTCTGGCGTAAGGAGTGGCAAAAATAACGGAACTAAGCAAGAAAGAAGAGGCACCCAAAAAAACAAAAAACCAACAATGCAAAAAACATGAGATTCATTGATAGTTTCTACTGAAGTGGTTAATAATTTGTGAGGCGAGGACGTTCAAAATTAAAAAAAAAAAGCGAAGTGGCCCACAATCCCACAATAACCGCTGAGTAAGTAAGAATGATCGTTTTGCACTGTGCTTGACGTCAAAAAGGGAAAAGAAACAACAAAAAAACTTTCCCAGCCAAAGATCAGTTAAGAATCATTTGACAGGGCCCAAGATATCGCTCACAGCAGACCTTAGATCTAATATTTGTTCAAATATTCAATGACCAAAAACATCAAAGCGTCTTCTCCGGTGCAATTTGGTCATGCGCTTTGTGAGTCGTTCACACATTCTGAAGACTGTCAAGTCTGCTAGTTGTGGGCTCAGTTCTAGGTAGACGGTTTATACTCGGTCTCCAATCCTAACTTCACTCGGGTTAAACTTTTTTTTTTTTTGATGAGTAACTTACCTAAGGGAACCAGAGCTCTGCGCCGCTGTAGTTAGCTATGACTTTGTCATAGATTTCATTTGATGTATATATATACATGTTTGATTTGTATTGGTCTATGTTGTAAGAATCACATGTATAACATTGTATGGCATTCGAAAACAAATTCCATACGGGGTAAATAAAAGTCTCTGGTTTTTTGTTTGTTAAAATCCAACATTATGGGAAGGGCCTAAATCTAGATCTAATAGTAATAGTCTGCATGTATGTATATTTTTCCTTGAATGATTACAACACAGTTTGCTCACTGAGGTGTTATTACAAATCTATTAATCTATGAGCCGGAATAATGTCATATTCATTGTAGCAATCAATACTTACATCGTAAAATGTACGTTAATTATAAGCCATCCTTAAGGGTTTGGCAAAAAGTCTTTGGATCAACAATTGGAATTCATTTAACCAGATTTAACGATTTCTATGCAGCATTTGTTGTGATTAAGCCTAAGATATTTTTGTGGCATGTGACAATTCATGCAGCCACCGGGAGGAAGTGACGAGATTATCGCTCAGAGAGACGTCACGGAAATGCGTGTAAGACTGTGCGCGATAGCTGGGGTTTATCAAAGATCAAAGCAGGGATCACGGTGTGGTTTTTCTCACTCATCCGGCTTTGATTTGGTGAAGACTCCCCACAGATGATTAAGGTAGTATAAAGAATTGTGCCAGAAAAGATGGTGCTTCCACATCAACTGACCGCTCCGACGGACATTCCGATGTCTGCGGATGGACAGGACTTTGACGATGCCTACGACCAACCACACGAACCCATACCGCTGACATGTCTACCGACCGAAATTCTTTTACACATTTTCAGCTTCTTGAATATAAACGAGCGACTGAAGGTGGCTGGTGTGTGCAGGACGTGGCGTCATTTGATCTTCTCAAGCCCCCGGCTGTGGGGGAAGAAACAGCTGAAGCTAAAATGCAGTCGACAGTCTCACCAGAGCAACAGATCTTGCTTCTTCGCCAAACGTCTTGGCCATCACTTGCGGAAACTGACTGTCTATTGCGACCACCCAAATAACCACCAGTGCAAATACATGGCAGTGTGCTTCAGAAAGCTCATCAAGAGCCTGTACTCTAAAAATCCAGTCCTGACATCCTTCAAGGTCATCGACCTCCGTCTTGCTGGCGCCAACCCGCTGGTGATCACCAAGATCACGACCATCCTGACTCGCATGTTGGAGACGTTGACAACCCTTAAAAGCTTCCAAATGTCGTCGGCGCAGTGGCCTCCCGAAGAAGGCAACATTGTGATGGAGACGCTTCTGAAGGTCTCCCGGAACACGTTGGAGACGCTACAGATTGATGGGTTTTTCGTGCCACGCTACTCCCCGACGGAAGTGGATCGTTTCGCAGGCGGCCTCACGGCTCTGACACGGCTGAGCAAGCTGGCCATCGACTACTTCTACCTCACCGGTTCCGCCGTTGTGGCACTAGCTGACGCCAGGAGGAGACAAATGAAGAAGTTGAAACTTCTGGCCAGTGATATAAGCCCGAACACCCAGCATATCCCCAAAATGGCCTGGCAGCATCTGGTAATTTTGAAATTTTCCCCATCTTCATTTTTCAGTTTCCTTAGTGTTCAATGTTGAGTACCGTATATAGCAGGCCATTCTCAGTTACTATACATGCACGGTCATCCGGGTACCACAACCTGCTACTCCAGAATCATGACTGTCACTTTCTACTTTCTCACTGTCAGAGGAATAGGACACTGTCAACTGGATTTTATTGGCTGAGGCTTCTTTTATCTTTCGGAGGCGAGATCTGATGACGCATTCATACACTGCTTTTTTTGCTTAAACCGTAAGTCATTGAAGTAAAGTAATTAATTTGGGGGTGGAGGGTGGGGGTGGGAATGCAGTCCATTATTTGATGCCAAAAATTACTTTTAGAATGTCTAACTGGAGTGAAGCATTGAGGACAGAGGACACCATTTTTCTTGTCGAAATAGTTGTTTAAAAACATAGACATGGAAAAATAAAAAAAAACACATGGAAATATCCTGATGCTGCTACCCCGATGGGCACTTGGGTTAGAGACTCGCCTTGATTGATGCTCCTGTCTCAACAGATATCTGGGTGAAGGTCTCTCCTTCACTGATGTTTCTTTCTCGATGAGCGTTAGGGCCAGGGCTAAGGATGCATTAGTAGGCATGACTTCCATCCGGTTCCTAATTCTTTTCCAACATTACACCAAAAAATATAGTTACCAATGAAAATATTGCACATTATTAAAGACGTCATGAAAATTTTCTCATTCGTAGATGAGCTTTAGCTGAGAGATTCAGAGCTAGATTATCATACAGAAGGATCTAGATCGATGAGGCTTACGATCTCGCCAATATTCTTTCGTTTGAGGTATGAGGCTCATTCGGAAATCCTTTCAGATTAGAGGTGTATTAGTAGGCATGAGTTCTGGACCCCATTCTTTACTCAACAGTAACAGCACAGTATATAGTAAGCAGTAGGAGAATTTGCTTTTTATATTATGAAAGATGTCTTCAAATTTGTCTCATTATACTTATGATCGCAGAGCATCAGAGCTGGATTATCATGCAGACGGACCCGGTTCTATCCCGGCTTCCAACCTCGTGAATTTATTCTTGTTCGTGGTGTGAAACTCATTCGGAAATCCCTTCAGGGTAGGGTTGTGTCTGTGGGCTAGAATTCCGATCCTCATTCTTAGATTAACTTTACACTACAGTACACAGTAATCCAACAGAGAAATTGCATATTATTTTATGAAATATGTCATCCAAATTGCCTCATTATACTTGTGAGTTTTAGCTCAGAAATTCAAGGCTGGATTACCATGCAGACAGACCTGATTCGATTCCGGCTTACGACCCCGCGAATTTTCACTCATTAGGCATGTAAAGCGCACCCGGAAATCCTGCCTTAGTTTTTTGTTTTTAAATTACAACAAATAGATGTTATGCAGCTTTCGAAATTCTGTTTCACTGTATGAAGTTACAGCTTCAGTTCTTCTTCTCTTAATAATTCGTCCTTGATGTCTCTTTAACAGTTTGCTAGGAGGCGGGACGATTACAACGTGGTACTCCCAATAAAGGGGCCGTGGATTCGATTGCCATTAGGATTATATTGGAAACGCGCTGTATTCATTAATTCCAATCCATAAGTAGTGAAAGCCAATGTCCGAACGCTAGTGATCAACCTTCTTAAATTAGCTGCTCCATCGTTTGTTTTCTCAGTAGTTGAAAACATTAGTGAGCGATCTGGCCTCTCAGACTAGGAGTGACATAAATTCCCATGACCAAGCATTAGCTGGGTACGAGACAGCATTTGTTTTATTTCCAGCCAAACCTATTTATTCTTCCATCCTGTCCTTCTTTACCGTTCACTTTTATCTCCGTCCAGAATCTCGGCTACAGGATTTGTCCGTGTGGGTGAGCAAATCTTCTTTCCTTGCGTCAAAACTCTCAAAACAGAGCAGAGCCCTTTGCACGCCACCCACCCACTCACTTCTATCATGCTTCAGACAAATCATTACGACGACTGTCACTTTACTGATGCGTCCTCCTGTGTTGTTTTTTTTTTCAAAGAAGACTTTAGTCAAAATCGTCTTTGACTTCTTTCCATATCTTTTCTTTACCGTTTTTTTTTGGTCTTTTCTCGTGTCATAATATCGAATACCTCCGCGCATTAATCTTGGGGTCTGGTACTAGTGGACAAATCATAATAAATTAAATGGAAGGCCGCAGGCCATGATAAATCACATGTAAAATAGGTTGTGGGTTACAAGACTGTGGAAGCTGGTAGGCCAGCACGTACTTAAAAGAAAGAAGAAAGTACAAGTACTTTACAATTATAAAATTTGGCACGCGCTGTATTCCTGTTCAATGTAATGACCATCCCTGACACATGAGGCGTATTCTCATCAACAACTATGGACTAAGCTTGAGGTTGGATTAGCTTAGGCACAGTCTGTCTTGGGGACCAGTCTTAATTTACAGCACGAGACAGTGAAAAGGGACATAAAAAAGGGTCTATTATTTTGCAGAGGCAATTAGGAGCAAAACATTTGGGTATCTAACAGAAATAGGGGCAAAAGACTTGATTTTCTGATGGAGATAGCGCTGGGTTGTCTATTAACTGCACAAAAAGCGGAAACATGCCAAATTGTAGGGTGAATAGACTACTATTCTTTTTAAAAGTATAGCTACGAGGCTACGAGGAATGGAATAAAAATACACAACCAATGAGCGACCGCAACCTTCAACATTTACACCGAAGACCATTGCTGTAGAGGACTGAGCACCTATGTGTCTGCCCAGGGTGCAAGGTCGTCGGCTCTGCTAACCAGTAATCAGCGACCAGTTTAGCATAATTTCCTCCATTACTCAGTCTTTACGCAAAGTTCACTCAGTGCTAAATGCATGGGGGCTCTTCAAGTACTGCTGAACTTTCTGAGGATTGTGGGGAACAGGGAGCTTAAATGGTGTTTGAAATTTAAAGCCTCCCCCTTCCCCCTCCACACATACACGCTCTCTCTCTTTTTCTGTCTCTCTCTCTCTCATTACCTCTCTTATTCTCAAACGTAAAAAAAAAACATCGACTGCAGAAACACACATCCAACACCTTTTCAATCAGCCAAATTTGGTCGAGAAGCTGCCTAAACTGGCACACCCCGGCAGTAGAGCAAACGGTCTGTCATTAGCTTCTAGTTTCTCACTCAAGGCAACTCCCAGATTTATTTTAAGAACGCTTCCTCTGAGACCAAGCTTGACGAGGTCTGCGGCTTAACTGGCCTAATGAGCTGTTCACGTGTCCCTTTGCCGTTCCATTTTGAATGGCAAACCCCGGTGGAAATTGCTGGCAACGGTTGTGGTTTGGGCTTGTTTTCTTGTGGCGCTGCTGCTGTTGGGGGTAGTGCTATGTCTGCTGCAGGCGTGAATGCAGTTGCTGCTGCTAATATTCTGTTTTATCTGATGTAACAACAACATGAGTAGACACATGTTAGGGGCTTAGATTCAAGATTAACATATCAAAATCACGTTACCAACAAAATTATGTTGGACGTACCGATATTAACTTTTCACCAGCAGTATATTAGTTTTGGTGTCACCATTGTCGATATGAATATAGATACTAATATTAATAGTTGGTTCCCAGCTTAACAGAGGTGTGTTCAGAAATTTCTTTCGCCTATGCCAAATGCCGCACCACGGACCGAATTATAATAATCGAGAGCTTGCGCATTGAAGATCGGATCACTTACCATTGTAAGAATTATGTTAGTGCTTTGGTGATGATGCACACTTAGTAGCATTCAACGTGCGGAAATAATATAAATTTTTACCATGGTGTGAGATCCCAGCGTAAATGCGCTAACTCTCCATCATTGTAGTGGAACCCACGTAGGCGGTTCACTCGTAAACTGGGTACCCGCATAGGCGACACGATTCAAATAATTTCTCTCGTCATTTGTTTGAAGCAGTAAAATAAATGTTTATCTCAGTGTTAGTAATGCAAAGATATTTTCGCACACGCCATCAACAGCCTGGGGCATACATTTATTAGTGCAAACGTCCCGTTTACCTTGGATTTCAACAGCTGTGGTTTCTAACGTCAACCGTGAATAATGTCTAGTGCTCATGTACTAGAAAGGCTTCTTCTGCGCACGCCAAAGGCATTCTAAGTGGTACAAAGTGCAAAACCCTCATTGTTGCTATTTTTGAAATGGTGCACCATTTTGTCTGTATCGTGGTTACCATAATTAAAACTACCCTCGTGATTCTAGTCGCACCCTCAGGGTAACATTGCGTAAATTTCATCTCGGTACTATTCTAACAATAGCAATAGACCATACATTGTTGGAATCATGGATAATGAAGTTTAGGGCTAATGTACGAGGTTCTATCCATATGAAGAATGCACTATACACTCACAGAATTTTCCCACGCTCTGTAAACTTCTTCTATGTAATTACCATACCAGGGTAGATGTCTCTTTCTCAGTCCTTCGGTATAAAATGGATATCTTTTCCCAAGTTTTTCAGTATAGAATAAATGCCTCTTACTAAGTCTTTCAATAGAGAATAGATATCTTTTTCTAAGTCCCCCAATAAAGAGTAGATATTTCTTCCTAAGTCCTTCTGTTTAGAGTAAACATAATTATCGCTTTCCACGTCCTTCAATATAAAGTAGAAATATCTTCCTAAGTCCTTCGGTATAGAATATAAATTATGTCTCCTCCTTAGTTCTTCAGTATAGAAAAAAAATGTCTCTTCCTAAGCCCTTCCGTATAGAATTGATACTTCTTGCAAGATTCCTCAATACAGAATGAAGTATGTGCCACGGAAACAGTCCTAAGTGGCATACATAATTGCACAGTGGCATGAAGCACCTGACCTGGCGTGGCTTAGCATCTGGACGCCTTTTCGGGAATTCCCACAATTTTGGTATGCAAAGTGCATCCATGTGGGCATTAGGTGAAAAAGATACAGAGCTGCTCTCGTATTTTTTTCGTTTTCGGTTTCTACGACAACTAAAAATGGAAGAAAGTTAAATCGAGTGTCAACTTCCAACCTTCTCTTCCGCGGTCATGTTCCTCCTCAGCACCAAATCACTTGAGACGCAAGTCGTGGATGTTGAAAGTCACAAGAGGAGAGAAGTTGCTCCTTGAACCGGCCGCCGAGAGCAAAACTTTGCGTCAGTCAGAACTAATTTAGCCTTGTTCGTGATATCGCGAGAGGACAGCGGTGTGTGGGAGCACAGACACATGGGGGTGTGCGCGAACTTATAGGACATATTACTAAAAGAGAGACTATAGATAGATAGATAGATAGATAGATAGATAGATAGATAGATAGATAGATAGATAGATAGATAGATAGATAGATAGACAGAGATTAGGTATTAACAATGGTACTGATTTCAAACAAACGTGTATGTAATCTATATCTTACAATGAAACTATTAGTACCGCTTCGAAGTGTGCATTAAATTACATGCTCTCATTTACATTCATCAAATATTGTTGTGAATAATAATATTATTAAGATATCACACAACCAGATGTTATATTCCATAATTATAATCCTTTGCTCATCAGACCACAGCGTGTCCAACTATGAAAGTGGAGTTTTGCATTAAAGGCTTCGTTATCTCCCCTTCCCGCTCCATCCCCGCCATACTGGATCCGGCCATGCGCATTTCCATGATCCGCCTGTCCATTGGAGGACAGTTCACCTTCATGGACACACCTCGCCTCAATATGGCGGCGGTACTCCAACACATCACGACTAATTTCAGGTACTTTTTTATATTTTTTAATGAACATCCTCAACTTCAGTTTATAACTTTTTTGCGTTACGTTAAACTCTATGAGGCCATCGGCGATAAACCGGGAATTTTCACAAGAATGCTCTGCGCATTCTCGGTGAACTAGGCTGGGTCGTATGCAGAATGAGTACGTAGGATGGAGCGTAGAGGCAAAGGGGCGGAGGGGAGGGTGATGGTTTAGAAGAGCTCAGACAGTAGGTTGACTGGCTCAGACGGCTTGTAAGATTAATTTTGACTTCGCAGACTTACTGAGATCAAATGGTTTCACCAAATGCAAGCAAACAAAAAATTTTACAAAACCGGGACGTTCTCCTCAGTAACACTTTAAAGCCAGTGCCATCCTCTCTGTAAAGTTTGGAAGTATGATTCAAACATTTGTGGTTGGGATCGAGATTCTACGCAACGTTTTTAATGCATTGGTCAATATGCACATGAAATGTATACAGAACTTCGAAAATGTTGATGTGATGATGGTTTGCAAAACATTCATCCGCACTGGAAATAAATAAGTAAAGAAAGAAACTATAAAATTTTAACAGATTTAATAAATAAATTTTTGGACTGGCGTCCTTCTTCACATGCAGAAAATCAATGCAAAAAAATCAGTGTTGACGATGATGATGATGAGGAGGATGATGATATGATGGTACTTGCTATCAAGCTGAAGAAACGTATGTGACAAAAAGTAATAATTTAAAAAAAATGGCCTACATATTATTTGCCGAACTTTGGTTTGAACGTCATAATTTCTGTTATGAGCATGGTATAGCCAACTCAGCGTAAACACAACTCCTCAGGAGAGTGCCAAAAATTGCAATTTAAAAAAAAACAAAACAACCCAAATTTTGAGTCAGTTTATGTGCAAATATAGCATTTCTTTTTTAAGAAAATGCTGCCATCAAACTGTAGTTGTAATTATTGGATTGAAATTAAGCAGAATAAGCGTGTGGAAATATTCTGTGGAATGATGTCTTTTGTCTTTGAAACACTCAGAAAACGACTGGTAAGATTTGAGATGGACATCGACAACCATAATGACTTCCTGGACGCAGCCCTTGTCAAACTGGTCAAGAAATGTAAACATCTTGTCAGTTTAAAGGTGAGTTAGTTTGTTTGTTTATTTGTTTGCCTATGGCATAAAAAGAGTTTTCGTAAACAAGTCAGACATCCAGCGAATAAATGGTGGCAAGCAATACAGAAAAAGGAGGGAGAGGAGGAAATAAAGTTAAGAAAGGCGACATCTGAGAGGCATGACAGATGTTTTAACGGCTCTGAAGACGATACTAGTGCGACAGACAAAACAATATGTCGGGACGAAAACAAGATGGTGTGATAGACAAAATATAGAACTGGTTATCAAAGGATAAGAAAATGAATATTGATGTGATTAGGTGACACGTTTGGGGTTCTCACAACAAGTAACCGAGTGTAAGAAAGTCCGAAGTTGTAGTTAAAAAGAGGTGGCCGTAACTTACGACAGGCGAAACGTGTTGAAGAAGAAAGATGAGGTGATAATATGTGACAAAGGATTTGTGACAAAAAGGACATAAGCTGTCACATGTTATATTTTCCGTAAATACCGTATAAAATTTAGTGGCATCACGATAAACAAGATTGAACAGAGACTAACAGAACCATCAGGGGGACGAAGCAGTATTATAGCTAACATAGGCGCTCATTCTTCGAATGCTATGGTCATGCCTAATACTACAATACACTATTAAATAGCGAATTGCGTATACCAAACCCACTACCGACAGCAATCAATAAAGTGAGACACTAATTTCGATGAGTAAACTCTTATCGAATGAAATAATTTTTGTTTAAGCGAATTCTCAGAAGAGATGCGCAGCTCAGCATCAAATAAACCTGTGGCATATCAGATTTCATGGTTGTAGGGGGCAAGCGTTACATGAACGTGTCCCCTTGCTTCGTTACAATATGAAGCAGTGGTAGTAACCAATAACATGTATGCACATACTGTAAGCCTGTGGAAAAACTGCAAGAGAGAGAGGGAGAAAGAAAAAGAGAGTAAATGAAAGAAAGAGACGGAGCTAGACAGAGACAGAGAGAGAGAAAGAGAGAGAAAAAGAGAGAGAGAGAGAGAGAGAGAGAGAGAGAGAGAGAGATGAATAGAAGGTGGTCGAGAGGATGAATTAATTTATAGGTCTGTCAGTCTAGTAAGCTTTCAGAACCTATCACCGCAATGAGCGCTATACAAGTATAATAATATATCGACGTTCTTCAACTACAACCGACCAGTCTGACCATAGGTAATGTTTGAACTTGGCCGGTCCTAGGCGAAGACCGACGATACTGTATAATAGTATTATTATTATTTTCATTATTATTATTATTATTATTATTATCATTATTATTCCCCTGTTCAGGTGTTAGCCTTCTTCCAAAGTGAAGAGACAGACAGTATTGTTAAAGACATAGTGAAGGAGCGACGACAGAAACAAGAGGTGCTGGGGAAATCCACTAAGGAGCCGCCTGCGACACCGAGAAGAAAAGCAGTGGATAGTGCTGGGGCAAGCACCAGCGGCAGTAGCGGAAGCAGCAGCGGNATGATATATCGACGTTCTTCACGTATAACCGGCCAGACTGACCATACGTAATGTTTGAACTTGGCCGGTCCTAGGCGAAGACCAGCGATACTGTGTAAATGTATTATTATTATTTTCATTATTATTATTATTATTATTCCCCTGTTCAGGTGTTAGCCTTCTTCCAAAGTGAAGAGACAGACAGTATTGTTAAAGACATAGTGAAGGAGCGACGACAGAAACAAGAGGTGCTCGGGAAACCCACTAAGGAGCCGCCTGCGACACCGAGAAGAATCGCAGTGGATAGTGCTGGGGCAAGCACCAGCGGCAGTAGCGGAAGCAGCAGCAGCGGCAACAGCAGCACCAGCACCGGTAGCAGTGGTAGTGGGGGCAGGGTTGGTGGCGGTGGTAGTGGAAGTAGCAGTAGCTACACGGGCATGGACACAAGCGGTCCCGGCAGTGGCGTAAACTCTATCACGAGTAGACACGCTTCTGTAAGCACAGTACGGCGTCGCTCTCAAAGGATCGCCGCAGCTCATAGTTGGCGGAGGTAGTCGAAGCTGTAGTAGTGAAGAATGCTGTACATCATGCTCATGAATGATAGAGTAGAGAGACATGAGGCACGTATGGACAATTCACGAGACCACGTGCTAAAGTTTCAAGGACCATGGGACAAGATGAGAAGGTTCTCTTTTGTGGGACATGGCTGGCATCTCTGGCCTGGAAAAACACTCCTGTATTCAACAGTTTAAAGTTAAAGGCAGGCACTCTCCTTTTCCAGAGGTTGTAATGCACATAACATGGTGTGCAACTTATCATTATGAATGTATTGGATTCCTATGCAAACTTGCACACCAAAGTGCTGAATGGTGCAAAATGCCTCCATAGAATCATGAATGAAGGTATCTAAGTAGAGACGTGGGTGAAAGCTGGTGTTAAAACAACTGGTGCCATCGCTAATGACACTTGTTCTAAGATCATCACCTGTCAAGGAGAAGAATGCACCATTCAGCACGTTGGTGTATAATATTGCATTGAAAATCCAATGCACTCATGGAAACACGTTTCACACCATGTTATGTTCATACAACAGTCTCTAGTAAAGGGTAGTGCTTCTGGGAGACTCTACACTTTCCACAGAGGTTGCAATACAGTAACATGGTGCGCATCTCAGCACATATCTGCCCTGGAGTTTCTATGCAAAATTGCACACCGAAGTGCTGAATGGTGCATTTATCGTCTTAAGACAATTGTCCTTTGCGATGGCACCAATCAGTGACATCAGATTCCACTCATGTCTCTTAGTATGTAGGGTCATTGTGGGCTTTTCTGAATTTTCTCTGTAGATACCAAGTTACTTCATTTTACAGCAAGAGTGTACTGTAAGTTTCTCGTAAGTCTGCGTCAAGACAGAAAACCAAGAAAAAACGATATACGACACTGCTTAATGGTATCTAACAGACATGGGTGAAATCTGGTCTCAAACCAACTGGTGCTATTACAGATGACAGTGTCATAAGATTAATCACCTTTACGGAAGAAAATTGCACCATTCAGCACCTCTGGTGTGCAATTTTGCATAGTACTTTTAATGTAGTCATGGTGAAAAGCTGCTCACCACATTATCTGCTTTAAAATCCTTGCGAAAGTGTAAAGCCTCCCCTTCACTTACATCATAACGCCTCCGATTTCTTCCAATCTCATTACAGAAATAGTGCACAAATCACAAACACAAAACGCATTTCCGAAATGTTGTTATGTTTTATCGTCTTTTTAACATAAAAGGTGGTAAAACATAATGACTTATTGAGTGGTATATGATTTTATAGCCCAGCACGAACAGGCCCAATTACTCTACTCAGTTACTAACTCAGTTTCTTAAGGAGCATTGGCTACGTGCCACTGTTCAGTGGCAATCCATAATAAACTGCTTGCACTGCTTAGAGCAAGCATTAATGAATGGGAATGAACTTCTTAAAGATATTAAAAATGTGGCCAAAATGGTATTCAAATCTTTGACGATTCTTCGCTCTTAAACCAAGGGCCAGTGACATCCATGTACCTGGGCAGCTAGCCACCAAGGCCCATGATCCCAGACGGTCTGTGCTCCGTGTTGTGCTAATGTATCGACTGTTCACAGCAAAGATCTAACACTTTTATTGGAATTTTTTTTTACGAAGAACTAGAGCAATATCATTCAGCTTTCACTCCAAACGGACAATTCTATATTATATTGGTTACAGGTAAAACTGTGCGGTTGTAAGAATAATTTTTTCCACAGCCTCCCCATTCCCCCCTCCCTCCTTTGCTCACTAACTTCTTCCTATTTTTATCAAAGCCTTCTCACTCTCTCGCCCACACTCACACTTACACCCCATGTTCCACCTCCTTTTACACGTTAAGGTTTCACCGCAGTCTTTCTCCATTGACGTTTTTGAAATATGATACGTTATGACCCAGGGCATAGATCCCGGTGGGCAGAGAAAACATTCCAACATGATTTTTATGACTATACATGTATATGCTGTAAGCGCAAAAGGGAAGAGAGAGAAAGGGAGATAGAGAGACAGAAAGACGAATGAGTCGATGCAATAAACGGAGAAATCAAATAATACGCATGTGCTTTGTCAAAGTTATATAAGTGCAAAAAGAAAAGTAAAGAATGTGTGTGGGTGTGTGGGTGTGTGGGTGTGTGCGTGTGTGTGTTTGTGTGTGTGTGTGTGTGTGTGTGCGTGTGTGTGTGTGTGTGTGTGAGAGAGAGAGAGAGAGAGAGAAAGAGAGCGANAGAGAGAGAGAGAGAGAGAGAGAGAGAGAGAGGGAGAGAGAAAACGAGAGAGAGAACGAGAGAGAGAACGAGAGAGAGAGAGGAGGGAGGGAGAATGAGAGAAGAGAAGAGGAGAAAAAAGAGAGACGGAAAGAGAGAGAAAGACTGAAAGACACACTGAGAGACAGACAAACGACAAATTTTGCCCAATGCCAAAAAAAGTTCCCCTTCAGTAATATACTGTAATATAACAGACGCGTGAAGTTAAGAACACAGTTAAGTTGGCAGAAACAGCTGAGAGTGTCACAGTCTAGGCTACTTTGCATCAAACTTCTCATGCCGAGGCTTAAAAATGTCTGGTTCTTAATCCTTGTTAAATTGAAACTAAGAAAAAGAAAATTCACAATCTTGGCTGGCAGCACCGTTTAGCGGCAAAAATCACGACGAAAACTTGCAGTGCAAGAAAGATCAATGTTTTGTCCCAATTTTTAAACGGACAGCCAGCGTGTACATTTCTTGTTCTGTTTTTCTTATGACGAATCTCAACGATTTCATTCAAGCTTCCTGGGATTAACTCCCAACATGGAGCAATTCAGGGGTTCTCCTAATATTAAAAACGTCCATGTATCCCTGCAAAGAAAGTGAACGTGCATCGCGCCCCTCTCCTAGTCCCACTGACTGGCAGGACTGACCACCGGTGGCTTCCGGGTTAAGGAATCACACACAATGGTTCCAGTGGGGTCTGTGCATGACTTCCTTGTCTAGGTCACATGCTGCGACACGGAAGTCATAATGGATGGATCATTGTGTGTATTGTAAGTAGTGGTCTGGGCTCAATCAATGATGGGGCAAAAAAGAAACAATGTGTGCGTAAGACACGCAAATGTTCACGGTCTTGCAGTCGGCACCGATATCCTTGCAAATGAAAGACAAGAAGAGGAGGCGGATTCAAATAAGCCACTGGGTGGTCGCCTTATACACTGTTTTCCCTTATGTTTAGATAATTCTTTTCACACGAGAAAGGGTGGCTGCGGTCTCATGTGATAAATTATCACGATAATGACGTTAAACTAAATATACCGGTACAGGTGATATTTGAGAACTTAGGCATTAACGATGGGATCTCTTATAATCGTAAGAACTCTGCATGTGTAACGCTAATACTAAACATGCATTCAGCATCGCTGCACTAATATAATTCTTGCAATGGAAGAGATCCTATCGTTAGCGCGCAAGTTCTCACTTATAAACAGTCGTCTCTGAACCCGGATCGCCTCGGCGGAATCTGCCATTGGTCGTTGTTTATATACTATATAGATTAGTAATTAAGAATTATTTTAAATTTACATTCAGCTACCTCTAACCATATACACAAATCGTGTGACTCAGTCAAGCTCCGGGGCTCCATCATCCACCACAGGCTGGAAACCCTCAGGGCTTGTCGAGATTGCAGATTTCTAAAGAAGCTGCGTCGAATTTACGGCGGGTGGCGTGAATTAGCGAAGATCCCTTTCCCAGCCCCAGGAAAGAGAATGTGTCTCACCCTCGGTGTCTGATGATCTACAAGGGACTTGAATCCCCCCGAGCACTCGTCAACCCTTAACCTGCGACGTCCCAGTCTCAAAGGCAGCAGGCCCGATGAAATAGGAGCGTAGAAGCCAGACATTGTGGTGAAGATAATCGTGTAGGCCCGCAACGCTTTTTTAATACAGTCCTTTGGGATGATCCGTGTTCCGTGCAATCAATATCCGCTTAAACGTGACCTCTCGTTAATCACAACATTTTCGGATAACAATGCTTTTTAAAAAAAAAATATTCATTTGTCAAATTTATTCGAAAAAATTAGCACTACGTTTAGTGCAGCTTGTCCCATACCTCCAGGAGCAGTATGAACCAATTTTTAACGACGCATGTTTCTGGGATCTGGCAAGGCAGAGAAGTAATACTATGCTGGATCTTAACCCTCTAGTGCCCACTGGTCCATATTTGGCAACCCACACAACCCAGTGGTCCAAATATTGCACCGATGTTTCAGTGCCCGGAGGTCCAAATTTGACCTAAAACTTTTCACCTATTAACTATTGGAATTGTTCAAAATCAATGTTTTATATGTATTTTGAGTGGCATTTGAAGTGTGTATGTGAATTTTCCTACCAGCATTTCTAAGCCTGGACACTAGAGGGTTAATAGTAAATCTAAACTTTTGGTAAAAACCATGTTGTTCCTCAAATCTGCTACGTATCCGCAAGGGATGGACTTGTTAAACAATTTACAACACTGGGACCTGCAGGGCTGCACAAGTCAACATTCTGATACTTTGAATTCCATCTCTCTGAAGAGCAATAATAGATTCAGTGTATGCAATGCTATGCTCCAGAACACGTTGTGCTTCAATTTATCTCCACCTTAGCCCTTTTCTGCACAGAGATACTGAAACCATGTTCATAATCAGTAATGCCCACCGGCTTTGAGCATACATGTTATTCCATTATGAAGTCCTTATAGGGTATAATATTTCTGGCTTGTAGGGGAATACCATATCTGTTTAGAGGCCTATTTCCAGAGTATGTACTATCACGGTACTGGTGTAACATGCATTTGCACTGAATAAATTAGTTTGCTGAATGCTGATCCACAGTTCTGATCTCTTTGCACCAAGAGTTTTTGCCCCTTGTGACATGAAGCTGGGGAGAGAACCCAAGCTTGTGGTCCTCATCCAACATTTATTCGTCGGTAGTTGAAATAGCTGCCATTGCCGCGGGTCAAGGCATAGAGGACTCCATTAAGTAGCAATTTTAATACAAGAGAATGGCGATAAACCGAACTTGCAATATAATCCATTTGCTATGTCATGTTTTTCAGCACTTAGAAAGTAAACATTGATGAGATTGGTTCGGAGATACCTGTCGCAATGGAGAATTTGTTTTAAAGTGGCAATACCTCGTAAGAAGAGCTGTGTAGAAGATCCCAACCCAAACTTGCTCATGCGACTTCAGATTGTTATTACCCGAGCAGAGCAGATCACTCAAAGACATCTTCAACTTTCTATTGTGCAAATAGTACCGCAGCTATTCCATTTAT
Organism: Ellobium chinense; assembly: GCA_033807755.1. Taxonomy (NCBI): domain Eukaryota; kingdom Metazoa; phylum Mollusca; class Gastropoda; order Ellobiida; family Ellobiidae; genus Ellobium; species Ellobium chinense. Next base: position 689,085 of record JAWQUT010000207.1, read on the forward strand.
AAGCGCTGATCATTAGCATTCTGACAATTGAGAACTTGCGCGATAGGGATGGGATCTCTTACCATCGTAAAATTGACGTTACTGTATCGGTGCTGAATGCTTCCTCAGTAGCGTTCAATATGCCGGGATAACGTAACTATTACAATGGTAACACATCCCATCTTTAATGCGCAAGCTCTGAAATATTTTTCACTGCCTACAGTCACCATCTGTTTGACAGATGGGTGGACTATGGAAGGTGTGAATGAAATGCTTTCCTCGGGTACTTATAACATGAATGGCCCTGACAGGAATCAAACCCAGGACTTTCAGATCCTAAGGTCCGCAACCATTCGGCTACCCAGCTCCATATATACATGACTGTAAATTGTGGAACTGAAGATGCCAAAAAAAAATTGCTTATTTTGGTCCATAGTATAGTTTGGGTTGTTCACATAACGTTGGCGAAAATCAATTCGGTTTCCAACTCAGTGCCTCTGTGAACAGAGTAAATATTATTTTTCTTGTCTCTTGAAAAACTCGGATTCAAAGAGAGTTTGAGAAAGAAAGAGAAAAACATGTTCATTCCCTGTTTTCAGACCATGAAAACAAAGAGTAAACATTTTCTCTTGATCTCTCTATAAATGTAAACATTGTGTCAGAACATGTTTGGTTTTACATTTTACTTTTTTTTTTCTCTTTCATGCGATGTTTTCTTCATCTTTTTTTTATTTCTCTCAAACAGCCAAAGGAAAGAACAAACACAATCGACGACATTTCCCGCCACGTCGCATTTCCCCTGACTATGCCAGCCGAAGGCTGTGCGTTAATCGATATCAATACTCAGTACTCTCGATACTAGTTCATAACTCAAGTACTCACTTCCATCAGAGTCAGTCGATACTCTCGTTTCGTTTGTTGCAATTCTCTCTATTTTATTTCAGTTTTGCACTTCTGTTACAATTGCTTTGAAAATTGAGAACTGGTGCATTAACGATGGGATCTCTTACCACTGTAAGAATTACATTTGGGCATCAGTGCTGAGTGCACCCTTAATAGCGTTCAAGATGAACAGTGAATGCAATCTCTACGATGGTAAGAGATTCCAACGTAATTGTCCAAGTTCTCAAATAATCTTAAACCACATCTAGTTTTTTTGTTTGTTTGCAATAGAGCCTTATTTAGCTGTTTGATCTCCGTGGCAGAAACGCTATATTGAATCATTATAACGTCACAAAACTGGCATCGACGATAATGGAGCCGCAGTTATTCATGTTAGTAGATATTTGAAATTATCGACCAACACATTCCCTCTAAGCCAAGCTCATGCCCGCCAGCCACACTTCAAAGGGGTGATCACTCTCATTTTCCGGCCTGGCGATCAGATAGACTAAGCTAGCCTGTTATTGTTGTCGCCTGCGAGATTTATGGAGTTATGCGCCCCTGGGGTAATCCTCATTATTAACTGCACATCACTAATTAATGGGACAGAGTGGGAAATGGGAGGGTCACACAGGACTCGCTTGGCCAACCGACTGAGCAATTCATCGCTCTGCCCCGAAGATGGAGAATGGAGAATGAATAATCGACGTCAAATTTAGGTTTGGATTTCAGATTCAAATCTTTATTTTCCTTTGTAACGATCATTATCAAATATGGATAGACAGTTCCACTAGACACATCAGCAGACAAATAGACAGACTTTCAGACAAATGGACAGAATATCAGACAAATAGAGAGACAATCAGACAGACGGAAAGAGAATATCAGCGATCTTATACGAGTAACCTTTAGGCCCATAGAGATAACAACAACAACAACAACAACAACAACAACAACAACAACAGCAGCAGCAGCAGCAACAGCAACAACAACAACAACAACAGCAACAACAAAAGCAACAACAACAACAACAGCCACAAAAATCAATTCAATATCATTGCAGAAATATTGGTGATGATAACAAAGTCTGGGACGCCCACATTGGAATTCATGTATTATGTCAAGATGTCTTTTGAATCACCGGAAGAGAAAGCTCGGCAACATGGCGGCAGCCATCAACGGTTCCTTTGCCTGATATGCCATTGTCGTTCCTACTCTTTAATCTTAATAAAGAAGCCGAACAAGAAGACAGACTGACACTTTATAATATTACCTTCTCGAAACTTCATTCAGGTTTGCTTAATTTGAACCCTGTGAAAACAACAACAACAACAACAACAGCAACAACAGCAACAACAACAACAAAAAAAAAACGCCTGGGGAATAGGTCTCCAGTTATTCCTTGTGATTTGTTAATAATAATAATAATAATAATAATAATAATAATAATAATGTAGCTTTATAAGTCTCGTATCCAAGCTAATACCCGCCCACGAGACTTCACACTATTATCACCCCAGCAGATCTGTTTACTCTAGTACTTTCTCCACTCCTTGAGGAGCATACAGTGCCGCAGTCATTTACAGGCTGTGATCACTAGCATTCCGACAATATCTTCCACTGCCTATAGCATGGCATCCAGTTTACTGAGGAACTTATGAATGAAATGCTTTTCCAAGGCACTTACAACNCTTCATAAGTCTCGTATCCAAGCTAATACCCGCCCACGAGACTTCACACTATTATTACCCCAGCAGATCTGTTTACTCTAGGACTTTCTCCACTCCCTGAGGAGCAGACAGTGCCGCAGTCATTTACAGGCTGTGATCACTAGCATTCCGACAATATCTTCCACTGCCTATAGCATGGCATCCAGTTTACTGAGGAACTTATGAATGAAATGCTTTTCCAAGGCACTTACAACACGACCGCGGTCGAGAATCGAACCCACGACTTTTAGATCTTGAGTCCAATGCCACAACTATTCGGTCTCGCTGCTCCGCACACTTTTCTGCCCTGAATTTCCCTTCCCCTTGCATAAATATTTAGCAGGTCCTAAATAACAGATTAAGCCCATATTTTAGATTTCTATTTCCTTTTCATCTATAAAAGAAGCATGGGGTGCTTGGATAAAGATAAGGAGCAGGGTCAGCAAAGCGGAAACACCCTTGCCAGAGTCCTTGAATATTGACCATAGACTCTTCCATTTCATGCAATTTCATTCCTGACCTCAACCTATGCTAATTCTGCCCCTACCTTTAATCCAAGCATACAGTGGAAAAATCCTATGGTTTGACAGAAGGGTTTAGTGGTTTTCCTATTAGGATGGCCAGTACCAACATTTACTTTACAAGTTGTACAGTTTTTACGAGTTGCGAGTTACAAGTTTTCTGTTTTTTATTATTACTTTTAGGTTATACAACTTGTCCGATAAAGAAAGATCAGCTTTCGAAAAGCAACAGTAGAGCTTAAGTATCTCTTTACTATTAATTTATCATTATCAGTTCTAGTACAGTATACATTGTAATTTGAATTCTTCTGAGATTTTAATTGCTGATTGTTTCCTTTTGGGTCTGTTAACTTTTACTGTTGTGGAGTTTACAGAAACTATATTAAATTAAGCATTCTAGTTTGAAGAAACCCAAAAGATAAGAAAGGGAGCAAAGCTTTTTCCAAGCATTTTAGGTTTATAGTTTATATCATTGTCGTGGCAAATGGATCCATATATACATGAGGGATTATTCATAAATGAGTCGATAATATGTATTGCAGTTAGGGGAAATGTCGAAATGTGCTCCATCGTTTCATTTCTAGTTGTGGTCCACGTGGTTACAGTGTTGTATGAGAACATAAACGGCAGTTCTGACATCAAAGAGATGAAAACAATGATGGGATAGAAAATGACAGATGCAGCAGAAAAAAATCTAGACAGCCGTGCAACCAAAAAACACCGTTATAACAGTTTTTAGTTCAGTTTGTTTTTTAAGGCCCAAGCCAAAAACATTATATATTATAACAATTCAGAAGGAATGGGAAAAAGGAAAAGGAAACAAAGGGGAAAAATATGAGCCTAACTGACACTTTTATTTACAAACTTGCATTACTCTCTCTCTCTCTCTCTCTCTCTCTCTCTCTTTCTCTCTCTCTCTCTCTCTCTCTTTCTCTCCTTTCACTCATAACCATATGACCAAATAACGATTATACTCTGTTACAGCGTTGTAGGCAGCAGTAGATCTTTCGATTCATATCACATAAAAATATGATGAAAGTCTCTTGCAGCACAATAACCAGTTTTCAAAGGACCCACATATTGGACCGCACGACTCACAAGAGAACTAAAAAAAATGGGGCAATCATTATAGCATCACACAGATGAAAACTGCAATGGAGCAGAAAATGACAAACGCAGCAGAGGATTAAAAAAAATATTAATATAGATTTTTCTTACAATTTACATACCAAATAACGATCGAGGTCTCCCAAAAGGTACAAAAGTGTTCCACAAGCACGCAGTCTCTAGCGGACCTAAATATAGGACTAGATTTAGAAATAGGAAACTAAAATGCCAGAAGTAGCGCAATTCTGACTTCTGAAAGATGGACACTGCTCCAGAAAAAGAGCTAAGGGATACAGCGTAAAAGGAAAAAAAATCCCCTCAATACGAATTGACGAAGAGTAAGTAAATTTAAAAACTGTGACAACAAAATCACCCTATCTACAGAGGACTCAAAAATTGAACTACAAGTATAGATAGTGAAGAGGGTGGATAAAGGCCCTCTTGGACTTTTAGCTTCATACCAGACTCGCATATATTCAGCACATGAAATTTTAAAGGAAAATTCTGAACGATTTTCGAGTTACACATTGAAATCGTTTTGTTTTTTTTTTAAATTGGCTCTCCTGTAAACTAAATTGCACCGATATTCGTTCTTTTGTCAGAGGAAGGCAGGCTTGGTTACAGAGGAAAATGTGTACATAAACGAGAAAGCGAATCTTTCGAATGAGCACGGTTCGAGATCGCCGAGTTCTCTGTATATAAAGTGCAATTCTGACATCAGAGAGACTAAGACAGTGAGGAAGTGCAAACTGGCAGATGCAACAGAAAATTATTAGCTCCCTTTACAAATACCAAATATGATATACGTCTAACAAAAGAACTGGCTCCTGAAAGAAGCAGAGAAAACATGAGAAGTTGTTTCTCTCTTTCACCCTCTCCATCACCCAAAGAATAGCCCCTTTAATGTCGTTCCCTTAAAAATCGTCTCCCTAGAACGCGATCATATAGATTGTGAGTCCCAAGCAATAACGTCGTATCGATTTTCATTACTTTTGAGCAAATGCAAATACCTTGATTTTTTTTTTCTTCTGCTTCTCTTCCCCGCCTCTCTTTACATCGCGTTGCTAATGATTTTATGTTTAATACGATGTCTTTCGACAGGTTGTTCTCCTGAAAGTGGGCGTGAGGACTGCAGAGAGAATAAATCCTTCGATGAATGATGCCGCGCAGTTACCACGTTTACTTATGCCCGGTTTCCACTTGTCAACAATTGAGAACTTGCGCGTTAACGACGGGATTTCTTATCGTCGTAAGAAGTATATTAGTGCACAGGTGCAGAATGCTCGGTTAGATGGGATCTCTTATCATTGTAAGAATTACATTAGCGCATCGGTGCTGAATGCGTAGCATTAAACCATTCTTACGATGGTAAGAGATCATAGCCTTAATGTGCTCAAGTTCTCAGATGGCATGAAGATAACAGTAAACTGCATTTTATCCTAACTCTGTGGAATTATTTAAAACGTTTCTAATAATCAAGACTGAATTTTTTTCAGTAATTTTTTTTTTCTTATTAACATACGAGTATTCCACTATTAAAATTTTGTAGCGCGAAGAAAACGTTGCATTTAAAAAGACTGGTATTATGCGATTACTATAATTTGTGGACCTCTTCAGTTTGGGGTTAAATATTCATGAGACTAACACCAATACCAGTGCAAATATTTGGAAATACAGAAGCGGCCTACATTTAGATGAACTCTCCACGTCTGTACTTCTGTAGTCTAATACAGGTTTAGTCTTTGCGCAGCGTGAGTAAATATTATTAGTATCAACTCATTAACGATCTGAGGATTGACTGATTTGATTTAGATACCATTAACAAATGTTTAAGTGGTAATAGAGAGTCATAGAGATTGCAGAGAAATTGACTAATTTCGTTTAGATACAATGAACTTTTATTTGAGCAATAATGGAGAGTCATAGAGATCCAGAGAATTTGACTAATTTCGTTTAGATTTTAATATGGTGACCTTCTTTTTAAGCTATGATGGACGGCCATAAAGTCCACAGCGAATTTGTTTGAAGATACAGTGAATCTCGATTAAAGCGATTATGGAGCGTCATTGAGGTTACAGAGAATTTTACTGAATATACAATGAAGTTTTATGCAGGCGATGAACGACAGTCATAGAGATTACAGAGAAATTGATTGAAGATGCAGAACTTTATTTTAAGCGATGACCGACAGTCTTTGAGATTACAGAGAAATTGATTGAAGATACAGAACTTTTATTTAAGCGGTATAGGAGAGTCATACAGATTCCGCTAAAATTAAAATGCTATCTTGCTGGTTCCAGTATCTGTCTTGATTGTGTGCGTGGCGAAGCATTGACGAATGTTTATTATGTCCCTACATTCCGGACTAAAAGATAGTCTCACTGTCTGCAATATTTCTTAAAAGCAAGCTGTTGAGACTGTGTAAGCTATCAGAATTACGAATATCTTAAAATTCAGCGAAAGTTACTGAAACGCTTGTTTTTCTTGGGCAACCGTATTGACAGCTATCACCTTATTGCAACTCCTGCGTGAAGACGGAATGAATTCTATTTCTTTCAAAATCAGGTTTTTTTTTTTTTCATTTTTCCGTGAAGATACAATTAAAAAGAATCGATCTTATAATCTAATCTAATCTAGTTAGTGAAAATGGTGTCATCGATCCCGATATGGCGACTTGAGTATAGCAATCACCTATCGTTTTTCGACCTCTTATTTATAGTAACCGCGACTGCCTCTTCCCATGCTCTACAGATCATAAAATGTCAAAGGAAAAAGACTGCAACGCTTTCTTCACTATTCTGGACTCTCGTAAGGGTGTTCAGGGTTTTAGCTTTTAGCTACACGACCAGAGGTGCAAAGAGTTTCCTTCTCGTTTTCATATCATACCATTTGCTTCTTTAATATACTGTTATATCAAACCCAAGCCTGGGGTCAAAATACACTGACTTTGGGGAAAGGTCTTCAGTTCTTACATCTGGACTCAACATTATACATTCTGTATAGAGAAACTACGTCTAAATGATCATTTCTATAAAGGTGGGTTCACATGGTTCCGAATTTAGTTCTTTTTTCGACTGAATCAATAACTACTGCACCATTTTGCATTTTGGAATGCAATCTTTCACGTCAAAACCAAAGCAAGCTGCACCAGAATTGCATACCAATACGTTCCGATGTCTAAGAGTCGAAACACAAACGAAACTTGGAACCGTGTGACCTCCCCTAAAGGAATGAACGGTGGTTGCCATATATAATCAAGTTCGGCTATACTCGCAAACTTCGTATTCGTGCAGAGCCTATACATATCGGGAAACAACATCATTAAATCAATAGTTCACCACGGGATAAAACGTATTCTTCGTTTAGAGTGAAAAACAGGCTGTGTTTGCTGTGCTCGTCTACTCGAAAATAGCACGTTTTCGCCCTAGACCGTTGAAAGAGTGATCATGAGCTGGGTACGTTGAATGTAAAAGCTTACAATACGTGTGAGTGGAGATCGATATGGGCTGAAATATATTATTTGTGTGTGAGCAAGGTACGGGCACGCGATAGAGATTGAGGATTGGTGAGTAAATTTAAGAGAAAGGTAGAAAAAAGGGGAGGGAACCAGAGAGAGAGAGAGAGAGAGAGAGAGAGAGAGAGAGAGAGAGAGAGGAAAAAAGAAGGACATGATGAATGTTAGTAGAGTGCCTAGTTAAAGAATGACATAAGCAAGAACAGGGGAATGACAGATAGGGTAAGAAAGGAAGGATAAGAAGAATGAGATTAAATTTTATTACAGAAATTGATTGTTGAGAAACGAAGGAGGAGACGGACGAGAAAAAAAGACAGAGAAATGAAAAGAGAGATAGATGAAGAAAGAACGAGAGAGGACGAATGAAAGATGAAAAAAGGGAGGGGGAAAAATGGAAGCAAAATGTCTAGCTAGCTAAAGGTAGGGAAAGACAGGGGAGATTTGGAAGAACGAGAAAAACGAGAAGAATCAGAGAAGATTTCTTTATTATATCTCTAGATAGACAATTCAGGAAGAAAGAATGGGAACAGAGGGAAAGAGATAAAGAAGGAGAGAAAGAGTGAAAATAAAGTAACTAGTTGCAGAATGAAGGATGGAATGGTAGGGAGCAACAGGGGCGAAATAAAAGAAGAGGAACAAGTTAAAAGTGTTTTAATAGACAGACAGACAGACGGACAGACAGACAGACAGACAGACAGACAGACAGACAGACAGACAGACAGACAGACAGAAGTACTCAAGGAGAAGGCTGGTGCCCATAGTAGAATTCGAACCCGACACCTCTCGTATGAAGAAGCAAGCACTCTACATCGCTTGGCCACTCTGCATATTATGGGAAAGAACTGCCACAATCGATATTTCTGTGCGGGATTGGGCCAGATCACCAAAAACATCAGTTCAGATCAAGTTCAGTTCACTAACAGGTAAAAAGGCTTTAGATCAAGTTTAGCTCAGTTCAAAGAAAACTGAGTACTTTTCAGATAAGATCAGTTCCCTTTAGTTTATGAAATTGGCATTCGGTTCTGATTTTCGAGGTAAATGTGAACTGAAATGAAATTCAGGTAAAATATTAAAGATCAGATCAAGCTTTCAAAACAGCTACAGTTCAGATCCAGATTATTTTGGTTAAACTAGCTATCAAACTGAGATCAAGCTCACATGAACTGAACTTTAAGTTCATAAATTGCGTTTTTATTATCTCAGTTTTGCCCAACCCTGCCGTATCAGAAGAGCCCAGCCACACATAAATTTGCTTTAATTGCTCACCTAGTAAAAGGGGCTGTCAAATTAATGTGTCAAGGCAGTCAGTGATTTTAATCACACTCACTCTAGTGGGCTTCGAACATCTGCATGTGTTTGAGATAAAATCAGCCCCTTGTCGGCCTGGTTTTTCCGTTTCACTCACTATTGACAGTCTCCAATGTTATAAATCAAACTAGATCTAGATCTAGGCAGTCAGTTATTGAAACTATCTTCAAATCGCTATGTGGCTCTCCTAACGAACAGGCATATGTAACATATTTTACACTTGATCTCCATTGAAACTTTAGTAATATAAAGAAAATCCGTTAAAGCATCCAGTTTGAGTAAGTATGGTCGCATACATTCGGGACAAATTAGGAAACAATTTTTAAAAAAAATGGAACTGACAACCATACTAGATGTTCTCTTGAATAGAAAGCAGGGAGTAGAGCAGCAAGTGAAGGTAGAGGGAGGGGGAGGGGGGGGGCTAATGTTCCATAGTATCTTTTCCATCATTTTAAGCAGAATGTCATCTCATTGTATGTAATCTTTGTTTCTCTTAATGTACCAGACGCCATCCAATACTTTAAAAGTTGCTTTAAAACAGCTTTATGGAAAGGTTTCTTTATTTAGATAAGAAGGCGGAGGAGGGCTAGGTCGCATTGTCTCTTTTCTCTTGTACACAAAGAAAGAAATTAATGGAAATTTGAGTAGGCTGTTTGACTGGATATAGACAAGGTTATACTTTCAGTTATTCGACGTGAAAGCAAAAGCTATTACTACATCTGTAGATCTACGTGGGTCACTGACGTCAATTCATCATTTGTGCAGTCGACACTGATTCGTTTCATGACTATTATCTTTAATGCTATATTCTATTTCGAGATATAATTTTTCTCTGCGTCCTTCGCTGTAATTTAGACGAAGATTTTGCTGTATGATAGATATATTTAAAGGAAAATCTTTGGCTGGATTTGTGTATGTGAAATGGAAATTCACATCACTTAACTTAAGGGTTTCAAATCTGGCAAGTCATCCGCAATTAACCAAGAAGGATCACTGAGACATCTATTGCTTGCCCCAAATGGGCTCTAGGGGTCCTATGGTATTTAGCGAGGTCGTTTTGTGCTTAAACCAAGAGAATGAGAGTATGCAGCCACGCTACTCGCGAAAATTACAGGCAGAGCTGGCTGACAGGTCCTGCTTACCTGTTGCCAGCTGAGTTATCATTTCAACATAGAAGTGCTAACTTCACATTATGAGGCCAATTTCCTTGACAGATCTAATCAAAATACTTTTCCTATGTGAAGCGCAGTAAAGAGGCCCATAGATAATTATGGCATGGTTTTGATTGCTTCATTTTATCCTTCCTTCCTTTTCCAGTGCACCACAGAGACACCTCATCTAGTTGATAATGATAACAACAAGAAGCATACATCTCGTAACTGAGTTTACCACACACGACTTGACATCATAGCACTATGCTAATTTCACATGCATCTCGATCATTTTTTTTCCGATGATTTGAAGTGTTTATACCACTCTGATGCCCCCTTCATCTTTTAACTCTTAACCAAAAAGTAAAGTTTCGTTTTGCTCTTCTATTCCTAATTTTGAAAGCTGACCCATATCTGTTTTGCTTTGAGCAACGAGTTCAGAGTGCTAGATCTCTCAAAACCTCGAAAAGTGACTTGGGCATTTGTGGAATGAGCATGAGGATGGTGCAACATTGTGGGAAACATAAACAATGAAAGTGAAGACAGTAAAGTTTATGATTTCTTGAAGATACAGTGAACAAAAGTGGAATGAAATGCTTTCCCATTTTCAGTGTTAAAGAGACCCTAAAGTTTCTTCCTCGACCCAGCTCTAAATAAGACTTAATCAATCTGAAAGAGACGTATAATGTTATTGCATTCACATCCCAACCCACAACCCACCAGTTTTCGCTGACAAAACGATAAAAGTCGATTTCTTGCCGCAAGCTTTTTCGATTTTCGGCTTAACTGAATTTCTCTCCCTCTCTTTCAGTAGGCAAACGGGTCTACATTTAAAAAGTGCTCGAAATGCAAATCTGCCTTTGTAAGCTGCTAAGATGTAATCACCTGAACTTCCACGTTACCTTTTTTCATATTTTCATTTTTTTTTGTTTTTTGAGGTGATAAAATCCTGAATGAATTCGTGTCATGAAGTATTATTATTAATAATATTAATAATAATAATAATAATAATAATAATAATAATAATAATAATGATGATGACAGTTTGAGAATTTCTATAATTTTGAAAATAATAATGATGATGAATATGATGATGACTCTATTGATAAAGGCCTTAGAGCCGAAACGTTTAGATATAATTTTCGGTCTTAATTCTTTACTAGATTTTTTAATAAATTCCTTGAGTTAAGGTTGAGCTTTTAATTTTTCTCAGTTTTAAATAAATGAATATGATGATGATGATGATGATGATGATGATGATGATGATGATGATGAAGATCTTACCACTGGAGATTCTTATTAGATAGTGAGTTTTATTTGTGAAATTTTTACTCCATATTGTATTATAATTATTAAATTGTTTAATATCGACTGGTAGACAGTTCCTCAATATATATTTTTAATATATTATTCATAATCAATGATGATGATGAAGATGATGATGATATAGATGATGATACCAATAACAAAATAATCATGATAAAAATCATAGTATAACTATAGGAATGGTATTTTTACCCACTCTACACAAAACCAAGACAAAATTCGAATGAAATTATTGCGCCACTGACAAAAAAAACATGCGATAACTCCATGCTGTAATATTATCATGAGTGTAGGTGGTATTGATGCTGCATATAGTGAACAATGTAGTAATTATAACACGTGTATTCTAGTTGTACAGCAATAATAATAATAGTTGCAGTCTGTGCTCTGAGGCAATAATGGTGATAGTGGAAGAGCATAATAATGAGGTATTTTCAGTTACACCACGTGATCAAGGGATTGCTAGGATATTTTGATAAATGAAGAGTAATCATGCATGAGCAGAGCATGTAAACAAATCAACGTGTGAGCAAGAATTCCTATGTCACGTGATGGAGCTGAAAATACCTAATTAGTAATGAGCTCTAACAGAGTGACAAAAGGAGTTATAGCGAGATGAGAGGCAGAGAACAAGAATTTAATATAAATTAGTGGTTACAGTAATGGGGTCAGTGGAGGTTTAGGGGTGTGGTCTGTTTGCTCACGTGACTTGGATAATACCACACCATAACCAGTGTACAAATGTGTATTTAGATGCGCAGTTTTATATGCCAAATCCAAAGGAAGCTGCACCAGACTTGACACAAAGGCGTACTCAAAGACGACGCTTGTTAAGGTCTCCTTTGACGTCATTTTGAGTTTGAATTGATATCGTTTTGAGTATGAAAGGGTCGTCCCTCGTACAGCGGACTCCACTCACTGACTGTATCGCCCATCTCTTACTCAAAATGACGTCAATTCATGCTCGGAAAAGACGTAACAAACGTAGCCAAGGCAATCTGATCTAAAATTCCGGTTTGCATTGGACATGCAACTTGGTGTGCAATCTGCTGCAGCTATTTTTGGATCTGCCAAAGAAGACTGCATGCCAAAGTGCAAAATGGTAAATAAGTTATGGCGATGTATTATCCTAGGCACCAGACGATAGAGATGCGCTTCATAGAGCTCTTTGTATAGTAAACATGGTTGGAAGTAGTTGGATGAATGAGAAAACAAGACATCTGGTAGTTCCTATAGTAGACGGTGGAGAACACTCTAGCTCTAGCTCAGCAACAGATGCATCTTAGAAGCTGTAATGGTGGAAGTGATGGTGATGATGATGATGAGGATGTTGAGGATGGTGGTGGTGGTGATTATAATATGCTCAAAAGATGTGAGACTTGTAGCAGTATTGAAATCAGGAGAAGAATGATTTTGATTGTGGAAGTGGTAACAGTGAAGCTAAGTATTGTAATAGAAGACGCAGCAGCAGCAGCAGCAGCAGCAGCATCAGCAACAGCAGCAGCAGCAGAGATGATGAAGAAAAGGCCGTGTTAGTAACTGGTACATAGCGTTAGTAGTCCTTAACAACATCACTGTAATAGCAATAATGGTTGTAACACATCTATATATTTATGTTGCTTTTGCAGTAGAAATAATAGAGCGAGTAAAAGTCGTTGTTGTAGCAATAAAAGTCGTGATGATAGTTGTACTAGCAGTAAGAGCAGTAATGGTAGTGGTAGTAGTAGTAGTAGTAATAGTGACAGTTGTGGTAACAGAACAAATAGCGGTGGACGTAGTAGTAGTATAGTTGTAATGGTAGTGGTAGTAGTTGAAGTAGTGATACTAGAAGTAGTAGCAGACGTAGACGTAGTAGTACTAGACTAGTTTAGCAGTAGAAATAGCAGGATATTGGTCGTTATAGAATAAGTAAAAACATTCGTACTTATAGTAGATGTATGGCATGAGTAATTCTATGGTTTCAGTGGTTGTTGTATGAGCAGCACAGGTAGCCGTAAGTTACGACGGAAGGAATCACAGCGCAATGAAAGGGTGAAAGAAGATAAAATGCGAAGTGAAACACAAACAGAGAACTCCTACCGTTTTCTCCTGCCATCCCCTCTTCCTCCCCCTCGTCCGAGGCGTCGTACATATTCATATTTTTATATCCGGGCATGCACGAGGGGGCGGAGTTTCCTGACGCCTAGGGGCGGGGCGAAGTGAGACCACGTCGTGATGCTTGTTGTAGGCTGCGCCGTGCTGAAATCAAAACTGATGTACTCCTTTAAAAGAAACTGTAATTCCAAATATGCGAGTGACCTCAGGAAGTAATCCACATGACGTCAACGCTAAAACAGCATGTCATTGTAGTAGGCGGGGCCAAAGACTCCAGATACACCGGTAATCCAATCGTTGTGTTCATTCCTAAACTCGTGACTTTCATAGGTTATGATTCATTGGTCCTCCACAATATGATATTCGAGGAAAGAAGGGTTCTCTAGAGAAACTGGTTTCCATATGACTGCAACAGCATGTCTTTCTCTAACTAACATCATTTTGAAATTAAAAAAAGAAACAACGAATATGTCACATGGCGATTGTCTGGGTTGTTGTTGTTGTTGTTGTTTGTTTTTTTGTGCGCATCACACGCCAGACAACAGTTTTCTATATTGAGACTGATTAAAACATCAGTAGAGACACATCAATAGTCCGAAAACATAATAATGACTCTTTCTTCGTCACTAATTCATGATCTGTAGCTCTCTCGGCCGCCGTCGGTTCCATGTCCCTCAGCCAGCTAAGCCTGAACAACGATATCGACAAATCACTGATCAATCAGCAGGTACCTGTTTACAAACACTCGTCCCACGTAATAATATTGTACATGTATTTTCAGGCATAGTGTGCATGGATATGTGCATTTCTCTGAAACCCAATGGTACGCAATATAGAACGAAATATAGAACCCATACACTGGAACCGCCCTTTAGTTTGCTCCACTAAGCATAAATAAATTTTAACTTCCTTTTGTAAGTAGGAAGTAAGAATCCAACATACGAGGGCCAATTAAAATCCGAGTGCCAAATATCGAGAAATTTGATAGATGGAACAATTTTTATAAAAATCAAAAACTCTTGTCCATGGTCATACAGGTCTCTTATTTTTTATTTTATTATGAACACAACTTCAGTTACATAATCAAAATCAGAATTCATTATGTCGAGGAAAATGATTGGCTGACCCAGTGTAAAAATATTCGTTCTCATTGGCTGACACAGGTCTCTCATCCCTGGGTTTATTTATGCGCTGTGCTGTATGTCCCAATGCAGTTTAGAAGCACTCAAACTTTGCTTCCAAGTACGAACATACTTTGTTATTGATTTGTGTATGCAAATCTACATGCTGAAAAGATGGTGCAAAACCTCATGGTGTCCAGCTTTCCTTTACCTGTTCTTTTTTGTTGTTGTTGTTGCAGTGTGCTTTCTGCAGACAACACCCTACAAGGCAGTGTTCCCGGGTAAGCTTGCAAAATATTATGCTATTATCCGCATGAATTAAATATAAAGAGAGACTGTCGCCGATCTCCCCATTATCAGTTGTGGCAATAAAGAGCAAGAATGCTTTTCGATTAAGGAGACTCTCTGGAGTATGCTATGCTATCGGCTGTAATAATCGTATATTTATTCAAGCTGTTTTGGGACTCCTGACTAAAGTGCCCCCAGTAAGGACGCTAGAGCACTCAAGAGAGGACATTAAAGTGCTCGTGAAGGATACACCACACTGGACGAGGTAGAGTTAAAGCACTGGTGAATGGTGTAAATGTGCTCAGGGCCTCTCTAAACACCACTGGGGCATGATGGAAGCACCCTTAGAAAGCGCATTACAGCACTTGTGCGTGATAAAAGAACACGCTTGAGTAACACATGGCAGTGCCTGTTTGTAATAGACCCTACCTTGTGCCTTGGTCGTCCAAGTAGGTATGCATTATGAACGGTAACTGTGTAACGGGGTAAACAGTGTAATTTACCAGCCGCATAAAATGGATAATTTTGTCCACTCCAATCGCACTCGACAATCTGTCAGGTGAGCAAAGCTATGGGCTGGTGACTTTCAGAACATACTTTTAATGCGGATCTATTTATATTATAAACAAAGCCTTGGGAAATCCCCACTGCTGCATTCCATTTTGTTTATAATTGCGGCTCGCTGCGCACGCATGTCACCCACTGGCCAGATAAATCTGTGAAATTTGCAGACAAAAGTTACCAAGTTGGCGTTATGCGACCAATACTTTTAATAGGTCTGATGACAATGACTTCGCTGTAATAAGGGTTGTGTGAAAGTATGTAAATGTAACCTTATTATGGTTGCCCCCTTCCTTTCCCCAGTCCGAGCAGCGCCAGGACAACTCAGGTAGTCTAGTTAGATAAAAAGATTATCACACTTGTTTTTTTCTTTTGTTTAGAGTTTGGCAGCTTCGTGCGGGACCAAAAAAAAAAACAGGACCAAAAGCTATATTTATTACGTTTCACACATTGAACTTCCTCTTGTGGATATATAAGGTAGTGGCAAAACTACAGTATTGATCCAGCCCATTAGCTGCATTGGTTTCCTTCAAATGGGCTGAAACGATGCTCGCCCGATTAGAGAGGCAATCGGATCTTGGGAATTGGGAAACTACTTGATGATGCACGGGAGTATATCACGCACGGACGCCCTCTACACCTACGAGGCTGTCCGTAACAGAATAGACTTAATTAGGTTGAATGTGGGGTAATCAACGGTGCAACACGACATCTAAACCTCTTTGTCTTTTATTTTTTTCCTCCTTTTTTTTTTTTTTTAAACCAATTTTTTTTTCTTTTTTTTATATTTCCTCTCTTCGTATTTCAAGATGACCTCTTCGTTTATTACTAACTTCTTTACCTGTGAAATGAAAATATGCTGATATATGCCATGCACGTATCAATATTGATGGTATGTCTTCCTTTTTCTCTCTACCTAACTATCCACCTATCGACTGACCGACCGACTTGCCTACGTACCTACCTACCTACCTACCTACCTACCACCTACTTGTCTTTGTCTGTCTGTCTGTCTATCAACGTATTTGTCTATCTGTCTGTTTATCTGTGTGCGTGCATGTCTATCTGTCGGCTTATATATATATGCGTGTGTGTGTGTGTGTGTGTGTGTGTGTGTGTGTGTGTGTGTGTGTGTGTTTGTATGTCTGTCTATTTTTCTGTTTATCTATCTGTCTATCTGTCTGTCTATCTATCTGTCCGTCAGTCAGTCAGTCGTAATCATAAACGCATTTTATCATGAAACCATCAGACACCGAACAAACTAAGAAACCCATTTCCTCAACAGCAGGAAAATGCACTGTTCAGCGATCAATATCGTGGAAGACTAGACCTATAATTAAATCTCATAAAGGACTATGAAGAAAATAAGAAAAAAGCTGAAGGTTCCTGTCAAAGGGAACTGGGTGATAGAAACAGATGCTCACATTCGATTCGGTCAAAGTTAGAATCTCTTCAACTTCTGAGCCTTTCTCTCTCTCTCTCTCTCTCTCTCTTGTTCTCTCTTCACAAGCTTTCGAGCATTTTGACCCCTCCCCTGTCTTATACGAGCATCTATTAGGAACTACATATGTCATATTGTGAAGGTCATTTTCCATTTTGTGTATTCTTCTAGCGCTATAGCATTATAGCATTATAGCTATAGCACACCTGTTTACCGAGACATTAGTCTAATGAGTATTACGTCAAAACATTAAGCTTGTAATATGTTCGCTTAACATTTATATGTAAAGTTCATTAACGTCTATTAAGTGGTTTTTTTTATCTTTTTTTTTTCTGGAAACGAAACTCATGTGCCTTTCATGGACAATAAAGCTGTATCTTATCTTATCTTATCTTATCTTATCTTATCTTATCTTATCTTATCTTTTCTTATCTTATCTTACCCTATCTCATCTCATCTTATCTTATCTTATCTTATCTTATCTTATCTTATCACACAATGCTATGTGAAATGATCACAGAAAACTGCTGCATACAGATTCAGATTCAAATTCCAAAATGCACTAAAATCACGAGCCCCCCCC